>JABFQC010002894.1:0-15112 GCA_022817085.1 Psilanteris sp. ZL-2020
ATATCAAAGAATACAAAATTTCATATGTTAAACCAATATTTTATTATTGAATTTATTAATTTATACTTTTGTTACATAATATTACTATTCGTATATTTCTATATGATTCACTGCTAAAAGAATTGTAATTGTTTTGTCTTATTTAAGACATCAAATATCTTAATACAAAACACTAATACTAAAGGGCAATGGCCCGTTAATTTGATAATAAATAAATAAATAAATATATTTTCTTAAATTAAGACAATTTCATAATATTGATTTTTCAGCGTGTTAATACTATATTTATGAGTTTTTCCCTTTAATTAATACATATAATATACTATGATATAATAAAACCAAATAACCTTTAAATTAATAATGTTAATGTCATCAGTAATGAGTACGAAAATGTTAAAAAAAAATTGCAAACTTCAGGGTACGAATCTAATTTTGTAACATCAAAGAGTTTTAAGAATGACAAACAGAACTCTTGTCCTATTAAAAATAATGTTTTAGGGAAATAATTTCATATTTATTGATTAGTTGCAGTTATAATTAATTGAAGTTATATATATCCATTAGAATTCAAACTTTCTCCTTAAAAAGTATTAGATAATAAAAAAATTCAGTGATTCACTTTATATTATAGATTGAAATTTTTTTTGCATTTTTATAAAATATCAAATGTAATACATTCAAAATTTATTTTTTATTTTAATTATTTTGTAACAAAAATAATTTGTGAAATATATTATAATTCATATATTTTGCAAAAGTAAAAGAATGAGTAAAAATTTTGATAAAAGTAAGCTTTCAGTAATGATTTATCGATTTAAAATTATATATGATAAAAAATAAGACACAAACAATGAATAGATTTTGAACTATTCCCTAATATAGCTTATTATAATTATTATATTAATTAATTGATAAAATGGCTCTCATTTATGTTTAAAATGGTGTTATAAGTTGATAATGTAATAAATATTAATGTATAAAAATTAAAATTGATTAAAAATAATGTATTCGTATATATTCCTCTTCCTAATATTCGGTGAACAATTTTTAAATAATTAAATTTATTGAAATTATAAACAAATAATAATCAGCTTTAAACGTAAATAATTTAATAAAATTTCTTAGGTATTGTTTGAAAAGATAAAAAATTCATTTTTTAAACAAATATAATTATTTTGAGATTACTTTTATAATACATTAATAATAAATAATATTAACTATATATATCTTTTGTATTAAGCCAATTTTAAAATTAGCTTTGATTTAAATTGCATCAACTGTGTGGACACTGTACAACGCAAAGTTTGATCAAATCATTTACGCAGAGCGGAGATTTCAGGGAAATATTCTAATATTATGATTTGAAATTTAATACTGTTTTAATCAATTTAAAATTTCGTATAGAAATTTCATATAAGAATTTTTTGTCACATGTGCGTGATAAATGAATGCCATTTTGAAACTTCAATAGAATTCATACACGCAGATATAATAGTTGAGCCATTAGTTGACGAGAAAGCGGTGATGAAGTTTATATATTTACAATAAGATTAATTATTGAGAATCATAATTTATATCAGCTAACAATTTACTTGGATATTTTTTTAAAAAATGTAATAATTGAAATATTATAATTATTTTAATTAGTTTATTACTCAATGGTATCAAAAAAATCGATTTTTACTTTTTAAGAAATGCATCTTCAATAAAGCTACTTTTCAATTAACTACTGATATTAATAGACACAACGCACAACATATATATTAGTCATGTTGGTCAGACGAAAGTTCAGCTTAGAAGATTTAGCTGAAAGTTATTGTTTGGGATCTTGAACTGTTGTGCTATCAAATTGTAGACTTTATTCATTGCCGGTATAGTTTCATAGATATAATTGAATTGTCAAATTATACTAGCAATCTGAAATATAGCTCGTACATCATTTAATAATGTATGGTTTATCTTGCACTTGTTTACCTTATATACATTCAAACATTTAAGGTTTCAATGAAATCTTGAATCTTTTTTGTAGTTCAGTCAAATAAATTATTTAATATACAAATTTCCTAAATACTATAATAAAATATAGTTTGTTTTTAATTAATTTAGAAGAAAATTGAAATGTGTTTTTAAAACTGTAAATATAAAAAATATAAAAATATATTTATAAAACAGTATTTGCAATATCAAAAATCATATATCAATTCATTAATGTACATATGAGTTAGTGAATTTGTAGCATGTTTATAAAATGCAAATAATTAATATCAAAACATTAATTTTATACAGATACAGTAATGACGAGAATTGCCAAGGATGCCCATGTCAGAACAACGAAAATTCATATCTAGAAGAGGTTTGTGGTATTCAAAGGTCAAGATGTGGAGCACCAATTTGCCACGATCCTTTAAAGGTGTCGCTAGTTAATTAGAAATAAATAATAATAGCTTGGCAAACAATTCGTTCCTTTCATAGCAATTACAATAATATTCACAAAATTGCTTCGTTTTCAAAAGTCTTAATTATTAATATACAATGCACGGTATGACATCATATTTTAATTGAGAATAAAAGCTATTAAATTAACACCGAGTAATTAAATCTAATTTGAAATTCTAAATAAATCATTTTCAGTTTGCATGGTGATTTCATTTCATAATTCAATATATCACGTTACTTTTTGATTATTATATGTTATACATGTGTTTTAATCTTTCAAATTCCTTGTTTTTTTGTTTGTTTGTTATTATTTTCTTATTTTATTATCCACTGACTCATTAAAACTATAAAACAAAAAAATAAATTCAACTTACTGAAATATTATTTGCAGATTGACGGTCATTGCTGTGATTTTTGTGGTGGTAGAATATTACTTTCAAACAACGTATTTTATCCCAAAATCAAAAGAATCACCAAAAGTGTTCTAGCTCAATATGAAAACGACGTTGCTTGGTACGTGAGGAAGAAACCTGATGGTAAAATTGAAATTCTCGTTGCTGAAAAAAACAGTTACAGTGGGGTTATTAGTCAAAAAGTGGTAGAAAATTTGCAATACAGATTGCTAGGTAAATTACGAATATAAATTCTATATAGCAAGATCGTAAAAACGGACGTGTCAAACATATATATTCATTTACAGAAGAAAGAATTACTGTTGGAATTGCTACATATTCTGGAGAACCATTTAAAGACTTATTTCTCTTGATTAGTTTAGCAACAATTATTGGAAGTCTTTTTGTAATAATCCTGCTTCTGTTAATCACTATTAAGTCTTATGGATATTCTTACACTGAGTAAGTAGATATTAAATTATTTATTATTATATAGTTTTATTTCGAGATTTATTTTTGTTTATCAAATACTTCTATAGGGTTGGAAATCAATATACACTTCAATAATTTAATATAAATACCGTATAAATAAAAAAATAAAAACAAAAGTTACTGACTGCTACAACTACATGAATATAAAGTTGAGTTTTATTATATTCCAACGGGCACTTTATATTACGACACAAAGGAATATTAAATTCTCTATGTATAAACTTATGTAGTTAATAAGTTGTAAGCATAACAAGATTCATTTATTATATGTATATATATTTATATATATGTCATTTATTTAATTTTAAAACAACTTTACATAATTCTATTCAATATTAAACAAATAAATGATATTTATAAATTAATTAATTAATAATTCAGTTCATTCAGTTATAATTGCTAAAATAAAATGAATTACAATTGGTTCTTTGGAATAAAAACATAATTATGATTGGCTTATGACTTAACAAATCACAGAAAGCGTCTTTGAATAGCAGTAGATTAGAAGAATTTTATATATCAAAAGGATGAAAATACACAGCAAATGAAAAGTAATAAAAAACGAGAAAATAACTTTTCTGCGACTACCCTACTTTTATTTTCAGATTTAATTTAAAAAGAAGGACAAGTTATTGTGTATACATTTTTGAACTGTGGATAAGAGAAGTTGTGTATCTTTCAAGTTTTATTTTATATTATAAAGTAATAATGATATTCTTACATTACCTTTTTCCCTAATAATTAAGTAATTTTTTCAGATAAATTTTAAAATAAATACAAAGTTAGTTCTTACTTATAAGTGAGTTATAATAAATAATTCTTTGTATTTGATTATACAATAAAATGTATTTTAACATACTCATCATTTACAACTTACATAGTTCAGTTCATGAAAAAAATTTAAATTATTCGGTTATATTTCGTCTAAAAATAACCTTTAATAAAAATAGCTGTTACATTTCAATGCTTTGAAATTCGAATTTCTCAATTCATAAGCAGAAAACACGCACTTCAAGGCTTCAAGCACATATGAAAGTTTGCATGGACGTAATAAGGTCTTGCGTACACATGTATGAAAAGTACATATTTCTCATAAAAAATATTACTAAATTACTCATAAAAGAAGTGATAAATTTGAAGAGTAACTTAATATTATAATTAATATTTAAACACTAAATAAATATTAGTAGCTAAGAATGATTAATGAATTAATTTAAATTATTCTATCACATATTTTTAATATTTTCTTCATTTATTCTTATCAGTATTAACACTAAACTGCTTTTTATCGGCAATACAAATATATATATACAAATGTACCAGACACAGCCATGTTGACTTATTTTTAACTTAACTTAATTATTCCAAACATCCTCATCTTCAGTGTCTAAGACAAACTATTTATTTAAAAAAAAATAAGTATTAAATATAAATTGTTATTTATTACAACTTTGTTTAATATATTTAATATGACTTAAACTAACATTATTTGAATGTTAGTTTTTCATTTAGGACCAAAGAAAATGCTCCCTCATACTTTTGCATCTTCTGAATTAGTTCAATTTCCCTGTTAGAAGTCTAATAATTTTTTATTACTTTTAGCCGTCAATTTCCGTCTTACATAAAATGAATTATCGCAATACCTAGAAATAATAATCAATAACAATCGAAAAGACATAAAATTAATTTTTGAAGGAGCAAATAAATGGATGTTGATGAAATACATCAATTGAGAATAGTATTAATATAAGAAAATGAAATTACATATTAGTTAACAACACATTTTAAACAAATTTAATTTATGAATAATAATAATAAATAAAACTGCAATTAAATATATATCATAATTACTTTAATGTTTTTTTATTAATTTTAAAATTTTATAAATTTTGTTAGTTTTGTTAGTTATCATCAAATTCTAATAGACATGTTGGTTTCAGAATTGTGCAGGGATTGAATGAATTCTGGTACGCAATTAATGACAATTTCATCACCAAATCTACCAAAGATAAAGCATACAATTTTGCTCGCTTTGAGAATATTCCAGAAGGAAATGTTCAATTAGCAAGGCCTTCTGAAATCCAAAATGATAAATGCAATGAAGCAGTTTTGGATAACGAGATACAATCAACTTCTGGGAGTAGATTTGAAAATCCTTTGTACATATCCAGCAAGAAATCAAGCGCAAAGAAAACTAAAGAAAAATCTAATATACTTGATATAAATGAACCTATGAGTATGTCTGTATTGCAAAGTAGTTCCAGTGAAGATCTGATTGAAGAAGTAGAATGAAGATCGAATTATAGTCCAATTTAAACAATTTCCAATTAAAACGAGGGTAATAGTTGTATTTATCATGAGGTTATATGTGCTTATAGTATATTTATTTATACTTTTATATTATTTAAACTTTAATTAAATATTTTCATGTATAATATCCAAATACATTATTTTATAATAATTTATTATGTAAATTTAATATTTTTACTTATAAAATTAAAACTTATTACTTCTACTTACATGTAACAAAATAATGTAATTACCTAATTATGTAAATATGATCAACAAATGTTGACCTGCTCTTTATACATTATAATTAATTATTCTGTTAGCTATATGATAAGAAATTTTAAATAAAATATTTATATTTGTTATTATTATTATCAAAATAGATATTAAATAACAAAACGTTTTATCAAATCACACATGTTTATTAATTATTGTCGAAAAATATTTTTTTAATTTTTCAAAACAAAACACGTGAAAACGACGTTCGTGTTCAGCTTATAAACTAATATCTAATTCATTATCTTCTTAACAGGCTTTCCCGCATAAATAAGCTTACGCTGCGATTTTACAACAAAATGTCGAACAACAGCACACTGCACACGTGTTTATTATAAACTATATATAATATTGATAACATCATTTATCGTTGACATGCAAGCATACGATAGATTTGTAATTCATTTCATTACATTGTCTTAAATTTACTTCAGGAAATGTCATTCATACACTTTTCTTATTTTGTGTATAAAATAGAAAAACGCTGTATTTCTTATAATTCTGTATCTTTACATAAAGGTGCTTTATGTAGCTTAGTCGAATGAAAGTATGGAATATACATATAATTCAACAAATCATATATATATATAATTTATTGATTAATCTGTTAAAACTATACAATTCACTTTCAGTACATTATTGATGATATATAAAGGAATGTAAAAATTCGAGTCGAAATTAAAATTATTTTTAATATATAATTACTTTCAGGTTGTGTGATATTATACTTATTATTTGTTATATTTTAATAACCTCGCAAATGTGGTCTAGAAGCCTGAGGTATAATTTCTTATAAAAATATGCATAAATTACGCTTTATTACTATTTAATTTTAATCATATTTTTTATTAAATTTTAACATAAGTAATATATCAACGGTTGGATAAAATTTGGTAGTTATTTTAAATTATAATCTATATATTTTTTCTTTATCTTATTTATTCAAAATGTATTCATAATAAGTCAATTTATGTGTTATTTTTATGTATACATATATATTTTATATATAACATCTTTGACACATTAATTATAATAATTCTTATTTGCTAATAGCCCTGCCATTAGTATCGAATGATAGAAAAATACTATGACGATGGACATTAGACATTAAGTTTGTGCTTTCCTAACTAATTAAAACCAATAAACATTGAAACGTAAATTAAACGTTCTAAACGATATACAAGTTACTTGAACATAATTTTAAATATAATATCTACACAATTAAATCTGTTTAAAATACATACGAAATGAATTTTTTAAATTATTTTCTTTTCAAAATCAATCATTTAAAAATATATTCAATGAAGATTTATGTTATATACTATTATTATATATATTATAATAAAGCTTTTTAAAAATTATGTTCTTTTATTTTTACATACCTTAGTTGAAAAACATTTTTAATTAATATTTCATACTAATTTTAATATAATAAATGTATGTAAAAATAAAAGTACATTTTATTTTGCACGGTTCCCATAATTATTTGACAATATTACAACATATTTGTATAATTTTATATTTATTAAACTCTAACGCATCTGTATAACGAACAAATGAAGTGATTGAATAAATTAATTAGTTTTGAATAATGTTTACAAAGTCAATGAATGTAGAATAAAATGTAAGATGGAACTACATGTAGATTTTAAATAAATTAATAGCCTTTCTGGATGGCCATATTAATATGCACGTTGCAAGCAAACAAACGATTTGAAGTATTTCATAAATGAAATACAGATTCGGTTTAATACTTAAATTTATTTAACAAACTGATTTAAGTAAATAATTAGATAAACTATTTTTATTAAATACAAAATGCTGATTATTATTCTATGTACACTGATAAAACTTTATAAAAATACATTTTAATTTTAATATATTGTATAGAAAACTAATTTTCATTCAATACTTTCGATGAGGAACATAATTCCTCAACTGGGTGACCTATCGTTTTTAAGAACAAACACTTTGACAATAAAATCAATCACTTTTTAGTGAGTGTTGCACCTAAAAATATTGTTTTTATATAAAAAGTAACATCTCCATTTCATTTATTTTAGAATAATATTGTTCATCGAAAACAAATAATTTATTTATAAGATTTTCACTTTTCATATTCTCCATATCCAAAATTACACACAAATATAATGCATCATAAATTTACATGCAACTTTATAGTGTTCACTATTTCTAAATATTTCTTTTTAATATATATAATTTATTTTTGTTGATTTCGTATTCAATCGCAAGGTATTTACATAATTCAGTTTAACTACATTAAATTTGATGCTTTGTAAATAAGATAAACATGTGTAAAATTTAGTAATCGATGACAAATTATATGAATCATAAGACACTTTAATAAAACTTAAAGTAGCCGAACCGAAGAAGTAATGAATTCTCGACGTAGAATCTTAACTAAATAAAAAGACCACCATACTTACGTTCGATAGTTTAGTAGGATTTTAAAGTAATCTTTACAGTCTTACATCTAAAGTATAATTTTAGAACGCAATATATAAATTTATTTTCGATAAAATTTTGTTTAAAAATGATTTTATTATAAAAGTTTTTTTAAATTGGTTTTCATATTCTGTTTACAGAATGTTATACAATAAAATTTAGTTTGGTTTTTTTGTATACCATTTAACCATAAAGTATTTATTGCACATACACATGATTATAAACAATCATTAAAATTTGAAGTAGCCTTTCTAGCAACAGACAATTAATTTGCAATTTGTATTGAGAAACAGAAGGCACCTTGCCAAGATCGTAAAATCTCGTTAATTTCACGGTACAAACTAAACGCTATTTTCGGAAATTTCATTTGCACATTCGACCTACATACTTTAATTCCAAAATACTCCAACAAGTACACTCAACACAATATGATTTGTTTTTTTCGTTTCTTGTATATAGTTCATTAAAATTACGTTACAATTGAATTGTAACATAATCTTATTTTATATAAGGAAAAAATACATGATTTCATTTGATTAATTTCCAACAACTTACTTTCCGATGAAATGTAATTAAAATTATTTGATAATTTTAAAACGAGCATCATCGTATTTCGATGATTTCAAATATTAATTTAATCTTTCATACGCCAGTTCATCACGTAAGTTATAAACAAAACATGCCTTATAAATGTGCTATCTATGATCTAAACAAAAGTAGTTAATCTAAAAGATAATATTTGTTACGGAATGCAGTATACATTACAAACAAATGTTTTCTCGACTTGATAGAGGCTTTTACATGTTTCTGATTATTGAAAAAATTGTGATTCGTTTTATTTTAATGACAATAAAAAAGTGAGTTACGGTCACGTTTTAATTTTCACATTACACGATGTAACATTCGTTATGTTTTGAATTCATTAATAAGTTCGTACACTCAAATTAATTGAGCTAGGAAGACCTCTCTTTCAAGATGGACTGCAGACGATGTAGTTCCTTCAGTAATTCACGATTATTTTCCTCCAGGGTACTTAGTCTGTCTTTATAGGACGAGTTTTCATTTGATAATAATGTAACTCTCCTTTCCAGATTGTCCATGTATTCCTTCTTCTTCCTACGTGACTCTTGCGCCGAAATCTAAATGCAAAATTAAAAATATAATTTCAATTTATAAATCTTACATTTAATAATAAATAATTTTGATTGATAAATTTTAAACACTAAATATTTTTAAATTACATTTTTTTACATTGTTTTTTTATTCACAAAATATATTATATATATATATAAAATTTTACTATATGTACCTTATTTTTAATTTTTCTACGAATTTTCTTCAATGATTTCTCTTCAGATTTAGAAAGAGGAAGTTTCGTAGGAATAGGATAACCTTCAGCTAGGAGAGTTCGTTTTTCCTCTTCAGTCAAAACCAAAATTCCCGTTGACCCTTTCTGTAAACCAAACATATATCAATTAATTAAATAATTAACTGCATTACATATATAGCATGTAAATAGTTCTATAAATAAATTAAAAATTCTAAATTTAAAACATTAAGTAAATTTATTTTAGTAAATGTATCTTTTAGTTGTTCTATATTTATGCATAAGTATTATATAAGAATTATTTCATCAAATTCTCCAGGTATCTCTTTTACGGCCAATAAACGTAGTAAAAAAACATTACTAATTCACGTGTTTTGGTGAATGGCATAGCAAAAGATAAACTCACCGGTTGACACGAAATCAGAGGAGTATTAATGGGTCGCCTCGTGGTGTGAGCGTGAGGCGCATTAGTGACGTAAAGTCTCGGTGTGAGTAATCCTTTGAGGCTTTGCACGTGGGTGGATGTTTGTGAATCGCGTCGCTCCGGAGAACACGATGCGGACGTTTCGCTGTCCGAACTCGCGCTGCTCGGAGGCGTCGGTGGTAACCCTTCACTTGCGTCGTTAATTGCCTCATCTGCCTCGATGCAAGATACTTCAAAGTCTTGGATATCTATACTCTGCAATTTAATAATTATTATTTAACAATTAAAATCTTACTATATTCGTATTTTAAATCACTAATGTAGTTTCAATAATTAAATAGGACTTAAATTATATCAATAGTATCATCACGTGTTTAATGTATAGAATTTATGTTTTTTCAAATACAAAAATATAACCTAATTTTTAATACATAAAATCATGATCACGATGAACTTTACAAGAATTTTTTTATTTAAATAGAATTAAGTTTGAGAAATTAAATTAAGAAAAAAATAAGTATTATTTGTTTACTATTTTAATTTATTAAATATGATGAATGTATAACTTAATAAGTTATTTCTTTTTAATATAAACAAATACTAAATACTCATATTACCTGATACATATCATCGTCGTCGTCTTCACTATCGCTTCCTTCCATAACCTGAGTTTTAGGGAAATGCAGTTCATGGGGTTCTATCGTTATGATTGCATCAGAGCTATCATTTACCATGCTGCCTGATGGACTAGGTGGCGAATTTGGACTGCTAGGTGCACTTAATGGCTCTCCTTTGATTTCAGTGCAATCTTCGATGTCAATTTCTTGCTTTAAAGTTAACTTTGATGACATCGTGCATTGAGTGCCATTCATAGAAATCGCTGGGTAACATTCTTCCTCCATATCTGAAACAAAACAAAATGCCATGCTTACAGAACTTAGCATAAAGAAAACGTTTGCTGCGACGTTGCAACATCGCAACGCTGCTCGATGATATAGTTAAGAAGAATTTCCAATTTCTAGTAAGCTGTTTGTTTTCATGTAAAACACAACTATACTTTTTTATTCATTTAGAATGAGTATTTTAATTAAATTTTTCTTTTGTCTATATAATTTATTTATTTCTGTAAAACTAAATATACTTCAGTTGAAAATTTAATATTAATAATAATAAAACTAAAAAACTTGTATGAACAATTTTAATAATACAGAGTTTTATATTGGACGTGCATTCAAAATGAAAATTACTTTGATTTATTAATTCTACATTTTTACATATTCATGAGATTGGCTGATGATTTAAGAATTAGATAGCAAAGATATAATAAGGATGGCTCTAACGTAAAGGACATTTATGAACCACATTATATTTTCCATCATAAAAGAAAATAACGTTACCCTCGCTACTAAATTTATCAATACACAAAGACGCGCTTTTCCTGCCATATGTCACGCTGAGGATATAATATATATTGGATTACATTATAGATGTAATACAGCAGCTTTTATTAATTTTTAGGTTATGACTTTAGTTGTGTATATAAAATAATCTGGTGGATTTACTTGAATATTTGTATGAAATTGAAAATGTTTCCCACGAGTTAAGGTTCGAGTTTGGTTTAATCAAATCATTTCCTGTAACACCTGTGAATTCCTTTTTCAGAGTGACTTTTGCTTTTTTAGGAAATTTTTTTTTATTTATTCATCATCAATGAATATACAAAACTGTTTTGAAAATAAATTAATTTGAAATAACACAAAACATGTTGGCATTATAAAAAAAAAATATTATTTATCAAAATTATTTTTTTTTGTTATTACAAAGCTGAAAACCCTTTGGAATAGTTTAAAGGATTATGTATTTTATTTTACTGTATTTTTGGCATATAATATAGTATCTATAATTTTTTCTCCAAGAATATTTTATATTAGATATATATTTTATCAAAAATGCAGATGCTTCATAATTTTTTTATCTAAATCACGCCCACATATATCTCAGTTACCATTAAGTTCCATAAATCCTTATTAGTAGATTTTTATGCCAAATTAGTGACAAATTAATACACGTGATTATTAATTATTTATTACTAATAAAATATTAATTATTGATTATATAATTTTAATTAATTATTTTAGTTTACAAAGTTACCAAATTGAAATACAAATCTGGTTTAATACCATGTGAATTTAAATATAACACGGTATATAAATTATTTATGAACAAACACGTTCATTTTTTTAACTCCCATTCTAAACTTAATTCCAATATTGTAATTTCCATAATTCACAGTCAAAATGATTTACGACTCACGATTACAAATAACATTATAATGACCGAGTAGTTTAAATGAAAAAAAATGATTCAATATACGCTATAACCAGATTAATATTTTCAGGTATTTTTTTTACGCATATCATGCTGTAATAATAAAAAACCCAAACGCATCATCTTACAATTGCAACAAATTAATTCTCTGAATGTCGATCAAGGAGAACGAAGGATTCCAAAATCCTCCGTTCAATGTATGACCGGGTATTGATTTAATGAACCTAAATCATCCGCATCCCATAAACGATCCCCCCCTCCTGCGTATTCATATATATTAACAGAAACAGTTTCATCATTACCATCCATTCGTGTTCGAAGACGATCTTGAACGGCTTGAGATTTTCTCATAAGCTCTTGGAGGCACTCAGTGGGGATGACATCAGGAGGAGACAAATGGATGTTTTCGGCGACAGTGGAGTGGTCGTGGTCCGGGGAGTTTGGTTTGACGTCAGGGGTGTCCGGGCTAGGAGGTGGACTGCACGCCAGAAGACTGTAACTATGCTCGGCTTTGATCGGCTTCGGTCCACCCAAAGCAGCATCAGTCATCAGACGGTCCCTAATGACAACGCCCATAGGAGACTTATTCCTAAAGTTAGATACGTTGTACCAATCTTCGTCCTTCATCGGCATATCCTGACCCAAGCCCTGGAAAAACATTAAATTTTCTCATCAAAACTTGCCGCGTAATATGTGTAAAGAGCATCATTTCTACCTGTCCCGGAGTGAAAGGTTGTGGGAAAAATCTTTCCCACTTGCTTTCTCACCGAGGCTTTTCAACACAATTTTTCTCGGCTTCTTTTGTTCGGTCCACGAAAACGTAAGAATTTATGGGGGGGACTTTTAAAGAACATTTTTACCGTTGCACACGACAAATCAATTTCGGTGGTCGTGTGAATCGCGCTATCTTGGTTTCGTCGTTAAAAAACATTACGGATGCATATAGAAACAATAAAGTTCTTTCCCGCTGCATTACATTTATTTCAATTAATCGAACGCGCCGGGTTCGAATCGTCTTTGTAATTATGAAAAATGACCTTGTGCGGGTATTCCTGTACGGGTGCATCAATCGGCTTATTTTCTGAAAGGTCGAGGTGCGCTTTTCGAAAACGTAATTCAGTTACTTTTTGTTCGGGCGCTGTTTGATTTGTGATTTTTTATAATGACTGTATGGAATGTCACTTTTGTAATTGTGACTTTTTATTCATTAATCTCGATTGCTATTGATTGTAGTTTTGGAATAGGAAGGAACTTGATGAATGGTTGACCGAAGCGGGTTTTTGTATTTCAGTATCATTTTGTATTTTTATATCAACTTTTTGTATACAAGAATTTAATATCATAAGGTCTTTAACATTATTTATCTCGAGCGAAACAAATGTTTGTAAAATTGTTCGCTTTATTTATAAAATTTGTGTAAGTTGTAAGTTACCAATGAGCAAACATCGGTTTGCTAAAACATAAAAAAGATTTTATGGATCGAGTCACGAGTTATGTGCACTTTCGTACGAATCCTTTAACGTAAAGGTTATCTGTTGAATTGGCCGTTAATAATAAATAATAATAATAAATCGTAGTAATTAATATCGCGTATCCAAGAAATTGAATTAATTCAAACCGGTACATTTTCAAAAATATAGCTTTATAAAATAGTACATATATATACATTAAAAGACCATTTCCCTAGCATTCGGACAATAAATTCGAAACAATAAAATCCGAGAGAAAACGAACAGTAACAGTGTCAGCCCCTATTCAGACCGCCTCCCCCTCGCATATCAAATACCCGAAACCGGCAACCCCGATTTCTGAACCACCCCCCTCCCTGCCGCGCGACGCCTCGGGAAGCGACAGATCGTCGTTCGATTGCCTACGCGCAACAAAGATTTGGACGGACCGCATCCTCCACGGCGCAATCAAATGGAATGCGAGGCGGCCTGGCGCTGTAACGCGGCGCAAAAGCGAACGCAAGCCGCGGGCTCGCCGGGGAATTTGCGATTCGCGAAAGTAAAAACGCTCGACGCGAGCGCTGCCCCGACGGAAGTCTGAGTCGGACCGTTAGGTCTGAGATAAGGTTGAACCGGATGCTCGCAACGAGGTTCGCTAGGAAGAGAAGGATGAAGAAGACGCGGACGGACGGAAGCGGAAAGAGATGGCGAAGAGCCGGGGCCCGGTCCGAGGGGGGCACGGGGGCTACGACGCCGCGGCCGTAGAAGGAGAGGAACCGAACGGGGGAGCGAAAGACCGGCGAAGCCGAAGACGCGCGGAGGGGAGGAGGCGAACGAAGGGAGGGGAAGGAGGTGAGCTATTCGGTCGGCGAATGGTCGAGCCGACTTCCGCATTGCCGAGGTCCTTTCGCGGGTTTCGAGCGCAAGCTCGTCACGATGGCCGAGTCCCTTCGAGGCTCTTGTTACCATGGCGCGCGTCCTTCAACTTGACCATCGCGGAGATCCTCGGCTTTCATGGTCATTTGCGACGCGCGGCGTTATTTTAGCCGGGGGTCCTTGACCTCGCGCTCGTATCACACTCGAATTCCACGCCGGCTGTCGTTTCGCATTACGCCGATGCAATTATGCCGGCGTTGCGCTGCGATGCGCCGCTTCGACGATTCAATTTGCCCGGACCGACGGCTTTGGTTACATCCTTGCGCCGGCGCCGAACGTGCGAGCGCGATTTTATGCC
>JABFQC010002895.1:0-15109 GCA_022817085.1 Psilanteris sp. ZL-2020
TTATTACCATACTGTATTGAAATTAAATTGAGACATAACATCTTTGACTGCATTTCTATAAAGTATGGTAATTTTACACGGAAAATATAGAAATTTTTAGGTATACTTTTTTCTCCGTGTACAGTAATACATTGCTTAGCTTTACCAAAATGATGATGTCAAAGACAATGGTGTAACAATTACCATAAATTCTGATAATCGTTACCAGAAATTTTTCTCTGTGTAACTTAAGAATTGAAAAAAATTAATCTTCTCCACAAATTTCTGTATAATCTAAAACTTATAACAAATTCCGAAATTTATATGAAAGTATATTTAATAACATTAGAACTTGAAAAAACAAAGTATTTTTAAGCAAAATTTGTATGTTCCTGAAATAACATCAAATTATTTAAGTAATTTAAAAGTAGAACATACTACATATATCTAAGAAATATAAAGCTTTTAAAATCTATTGAAAACACTGATAAATTTCGTATAAACAACTATCTATATACCAAATACTAAATAAATTGTTACCAACAACACACAATTAAAATCTCAAAAAAAACTCCAATCAAATAATTATCTACCCAACACTTACACACTCGAACCCATTCAAGACGCTATCAATTAACATGATCATACAACATTTCCACGGCCGAAGCCAAACAAACCCTACTTTCCTTCCTAATTTCCCTCGCAAACACGTCACCCCTCTCTCTCGGAATCCCTCACAATTTCACCTACTTTCTCAAGTAATAACAACATTGCGCAATATCGTTTCTCGCCTGACAAACACCCTACTAATTTTCTCACGCACCCGGCGATCGAAAAGTTGGTAAAAGCCGCCAGAAATCCTTCACAACTTAAACGAAATCTTGACTTCACGCGTGTGAACTTGACTTCCTGAAGTTTCTTCAACGAGACCTATAATGTACCAAAGCAAACTCGACAAAATCGTCACGTGAGGCAACGAAACTGTGAGAAAGAGAACGAGGGACGGATAAGGAGAGGGATTGTGGCCGCGGAACGGAATCCCCCGATGGCGTGCAAGGCATCCTCGGCCGGAAGTCGCGTGTCGACGGCGCAGACCGGCCGCCCCACGCCACCTTTTCTTTCATCTACGAACAATTCGTAGCTGAATTATTGTGTTGGTGTACGCGGCCAAAGATGCCAACGATATGCATATCGCGTTCGTGTTGGTGCGACGTTACCCTTAGCAAACCTCGACTGCGCCGCTCTGATTGGTCGATTCACCCACGACTAAGGTCTAAAGCGACCCTCGCCGAGCGATCCCTTTGACTCGCGCGGAAAATCGCAAGGAGAACGTACGGTGACTTTTGGTACCGACCGCGGTCCCAGTTTTGCTACCATTTTTTATCACGCGCTCCGACCCCCTCGATTTCGCGACGTTCCCGTCCAGTGAATTTTTCGGTTCAATCCGTTTTACTTAATTCGACGTCATTATCAAGCCACCGTGCGTTGGATCGAATTCGGTTGATAATTTTTGTATTTGCAAATGACGTTTTTAGAAATCAAACACTTTGTTTACCTTATCTTGAAACAGGAATTGCAATTGTGATGAGTGGTGGTTTGGTCACAATGTCCGTATAATGCACAAATAAAGGTAAACTTTACTACTTCTTTCGTCACTTTGAATTACTCGCGATCAAACGATCGGTAATTTCAAATATGATGGGTTTATTGAGATTTGATAATTTTATTATTCGACATTGGACGTTGACATTCGGATTGAAGGCTTGTTATTTAAGATTTGTAAAATGTACAGTAAATGAACAAGTTACAGAATAAGGTCTGTATCGAAATCGAAATTTAAATATGTTTAACGCAAATTTAAAATGTTCAATTCAGATTTGTTTATTACTTATTAGAAATTCCAAATTATTACACTAAACTTTCTTTTATCTAGATGCATACTTAATGAGTTAAATAAGTGCTTTGTATGTGTATATCATCCCATCATGAATATTTATTAACTTTTTATAATAACTTTGCCATTGCTTTGGCAGTATAAGAAAGCAAACAATTGTTATATTCATAGTTAATCAAATCGTGAATTTGAAAGTAATCGTTAATAACGTATTGAGTGAAGAGTGACAAAAATGAAAATCCTACGATCGAAACTGATAATAATAAAAGCGTGTTTTTGATGGGTGGATCAGCCATGGTCATATCGGCTCATGACGTAATATGAGTAGTAATAACAAGAAGACCGCGGGTGGCAAAGACGACAAGAAAAATGCGACCACTAAAGAAGATAGTCCGCTGGGTGCTAAGGACGATGGAGGCTCGACTTCCACGGGAAGTAATGGCACTATTGCCGGGGATCAGGCCCAACCCGGAAGTAAACCGGGGTCTGCCGGGGCGACGGTCCGAGAAGCTTGCCAGAGGCTTTTGGCTCTCGCGGCCAGGGGAGAATGGCCGCCTGTGGACCAAGTACTCAAAACTATGGAAAAAGCGGTACAAAATGCTGGCGAGGAGAGCCTACCACCACCATTGGCGGGCCTTATGGATCCAGTAAGAATCAATGTCTATTTTTTCAAATATGGACAAACATGTAAATACTTTCATTTGCAAAGATTTCATTATTTTCATTATTATAAAAGTTACATGAAGCATAACGAAATTATTACTTTTTTAAACATATAAATTGTAAAATATAATTCACATTCTAAATTTATTATCAAAATTAAGAGACGATTAATTTTTAAGTATATGCCCTTAAAAAACAAACATCTCTTCATTTAAGATATCAATGATTTTAAGCTGCAATACTGTACAAGCTGACGTTACAAAAATGTCTTATTTCAAGACATTTTTATAGGAAAGATAGTATAAGTGTCTTATAATTAGATACTATTTATATTTTTTGCATCCAAATGTCTCGATTTAAACAAGTTTTTTTAGTAGTGAGGTGACTCACATCTTATTAAAACTTATATATACTGGTATATCTTATAACAACGGTATCTTAAATTAAGATAATTTGATGATACTTAGTTTTGTTAGTTATTGATAATCGTTCTATTGGTATATATATTAAAAATCATTAGTTTAATCAAATATTAATGAAATAAGAAAAACAATATTTATTTTGTATAATATCAGTTAATTGTAATTTTTAAAATAATTAACAGCTTTTATATTCGTATATAAACATATACAAATATGTGTATTACACCATAGATTTATTCAACATCTAATTTATAATTTAATAAAAGGACATTATCTTTACTCTATAACATTATATATTCATAAGAAATTCTTATCTTTCTTTTTTTTTAATTCTTTTTAAATGAAAAATCTTATCCAAAGTTATATTATTTTACACAGTAATATTCTATAAACGCTGCTGTTACCAACATCTTGATAATTATATTACGAAAATTTTTGCACAAAGTTCGTAATCTAAAGAAAATTTAATACACTTCTATAAATGCAAAAATTATCTACGTAATTAATTTAAATAATAATGAACAATTTAACATACAAATTATGCATTTTAAAATAAAGTAAATAGTTTCTTGCGATAAAAAGCAGAACTTGATTATAAAAGAAAAATTCAAAATAAATTGAATTTATATATAATTACAATTCCAGTAACACAATTCTTTTTGTAAATGATTATTTCTGAATAGATTAAATAAAGTATAATAACCTTCATAAAAAATCTTTATTACAAGAAAAATAATAATACACAACTATGAAATACTATTAACATTGAATAAAGAAATGATAATTTACAGTCGATACAAATTTAGTTGCATTAATTACACAAATTTATAATATATACTATAATTGTTTCAGAATAATTATAATTATATATGAAACGTGTACAAATAAATAATTTAAATATATTTTATTTTAAAATTTATATATTTATAATCTTTGTCTTAACCAAAGTTATTTCAAAGAGATGATGATGTTTTTGCAATTGATACTTTTTATATTATATTATATCTTAAATTAATATACCGTTAAACACACTATTTCATATATTGTATTGTACATATGTAAATAATATTTTGAATATAATACATATTTTTATAATGCACAAATTTAAATGACTTTCAGACAGTAGGTTAGATTCTTAAAGGAATAGTTTCGTAGCTATTTAGAAACTGAATTTTTGTTTAAAAATTGTTACTTTTTAGAGTGGTCTCGAATCAAAAAAACTACGGGTATTGTATAAGGTAACTATGTGGTAGCGATTCTAGGAATAGAACTGAATTGCAGAAAGAATTTAAATCATAGATTTAAAAATTAGAGCTATATAACAGTGAAGTATAGGCCAAAAAAAAATTATTTTTTCATAATTTTATGTATTTTATTTAAATATCGTGGACTTAACAAGAACATGAAAAATTGTTATAGTTTAGAATAAAAAAAAAGGAATGATTGCTTATTTTACCATATAGCATTATTAAACAATTAATACGATTGCCTTAGGATCATAGTTTAGAGGTATGAAAATATCAAGACAAAGAATTATAGCAATCAATTTTGTGTTTTTTGCAATAACGATCGCTTACCACTCTCAATGAGTGACGCATTCGTTTTTTATTGCGGTATTCTGTTTATCATATTGCAGAATTTAAAGCAGTTCATATATGAATTTATTAACTGAATAACAATTAATAACATACGAAGTTTTACTCGTGCTAAATGTACTAAATACACTTTAACAAATATAATGTAAAAATATAGTTTATCATCATTCGCATATTTAACATTATTTTGAAAAAATAATCAGTGAAGGAATTATTCTCCATTATTTAATTAACATTTATTAATAATAAAAAACGAAATGTTTTATTTCCATTTCTATATTGCTACTCTTATTATTATTTTGGCACGAAAGTAGTATATGCTAATATCCTTGTAAAAAAATAATCACCAAAGGATTAATAAATTATACAATTTAAATTTATATTGCATAAATTCATAATACAATATTGTTTTTATTATTTTTCTTAAACATAGTTTTAATTATACAGTAGTTTTAATCTTATAAAATCTGTAAATCTTAAGAACACAGATTTAGATTCCTAAATATAATGATTTGGTAAGAAATAGATAAAAATGTTTTTAGAAATCTTTTTAAAACTCGAGCCTCAAACGATGTTTTTAAGCGTTTATTTTCATTTTGATTTGCAAAAATCAACAATAGCAAGTACAATATTTTAATTGCTAAAGAATGCTTGCTTGCTGCATGATTTAATTTCATTATTATATATAAATTGCATTGTCGATTTTTATATATCATTTTAAAATTAAATTTATAACATCTTCAATTTTAGAATCGAATCTATATTAACTTCCATGATAAAATATTTGTGTCTAATATAAATTATTTCTTACAAGCAAAATATTTAGTATGTTGAATGTTTTACAACAGAAAATTTCCAGTAAATAAATGCCTTAATATATAATAGAATTAATAACTTTGACAACTAATAATATAACATTTCCATTTTCAGACGACTGGCATGACACCGTTAATGTATGCTGTCAAAGATAATCGAACAGCATTTTTAGATCGAATGATCGAACTTGGTGCAGATTTAGGTGCTAGAAATAATGTAAGTCAATTTAATAATCCTGCATGCTTTTTATTCACAGCTTTCTAAAGACTCCGTTTTGCATTTTATTATATACCACTCACCCAAATATTAATTGACTCAACCCTCAACATATTGTAAATATCATATCGTATACCAGTCACAGCAATAACGTATTGTAACTATTACTATTAATATATATATAGTAACCTATTTTAACCAATCATATTACTGTAAATTTCTTTATTCAACTTCAGTCTCAACCATTTATTACTATCCAAATGGTACAATGTAATTTTATCAGTGTGTTCACTGCGACAAAAAAATGATTAAAACGTCTTAACTTAAGACTCCAGTGTCTTAAACAAGACATAACTTACATGACTTACATAAGTCAATTTGTGTCTTGAATAAGTTACATATTTTAGTAGTGTTATATTAAAAAGAAAAATATATTAAACACGGTAAATAAGTAATTTTAAAAAATTATTTCAGTATTTAAACGGAATTCCTTTAAGAAATACAAGCATTAAATACGATATAACGTTTAATGCACATTTGCCATTCATGCATTCGAATGCACCGTAATAATTGTATTTCGGTCAGCAAAGTAGTTTAAAAATCAATTAATCTTTATACATGCATATATTCAAAATAATGCATTAATAAACAATGCATAATTATACTACGGGATAGCAAATCACTTTTAATCTAAAGTATAATTCCTACGCTATTAAGAAGTTCTTTCAGTTATCAGAAATTAATTTGAACTCCAAACAACATTTGCCCGCAAATTTTAAAACTTTTTTGCCGCAGAAAGTATTCCACATACTCAACAAGTATTCGTTGAGCAAGTTAAAATACATCTTTTTTAAAAGTTTTTTTTTTTTCATTTTGAAAATTGTTATTCCTGTTATTAAATAAATTTAATTATTAAATCATAATTTCATATATACACGAAAATAAATATAACTGCAGTATTAACAGTTAATGCTCTGTTACTAATTCATGTTAAAATGAGATCGCATGAACAAGTGTCAAGGTCAATCTTGACTACTAAAAATGTATATTTGTATATAGATTATAAATTAAATAATATAATTATATATAGACTAACAACATTACAATGTTTTTAACATTATTGCATATGTTTACACAATTGTCAATGTATGCGTTTATTAATAATATCAATTTTAAATTTTAAATTGATATACAATTTGTTTCGTAATTTAAAGTAATTATTACCAATCAAGTAACAATATTTTGTTTATATAATTATTGCTCCGAATTTACATTACTAATTACCTTTAACTTAATCTTTTCTTTTTTTACACGCGTATAATTTTTTTTTGTAATCATTAAATAGCTTTTTCATATGACATATCATTAGTCGCCAGTTGTAAATGTATAATTGTTTCAAATACAACAGAACAACGTAAGTTAATTTTAAACTTTCACTCTCATTAACTACGATCCCAGCAACAAACTTATCTAATCAAGGAAGTAAAAAGGAGAAAAAATTTAAATTTCCTAAGTGCGTGCTACAACTCGGTGTTATCGACCAAAGCACCACTCCCCCGTGGCCCTAATATGATTTTCAAATTACATGCTAATGAATCGCGATTAAATAACCGTAACATTAGTAGGTTCTCTTCAGAATTTTAACCTGGGCGCGGTTGCATTTCATCAAAGCCGAACCACCACACTTTCGCTAAATCAACTTTTAATGCGATATATATTTTATCAAGATGAAACACTGGCTTACTTTAATCTAATTCGATTGCACAATTCATATCTTAATCCTTCTCGTTACAGGATAATTATAATGCGTTTCATATCGCCGCTATGTATTCCCGAGAAGACGTTGTCAAATTGCTTCTTTCGAAAAAAGGAGTTGATCCTTATGCAACCGGAGGGGTACGTTAAATTATGAAATAAGCACGTATTTTAATGATAAAAATGGCACGTTGTAATTGTGATTGTTGTGTGATTTGTCAGCCGAAACAACAGACGGCAGTTCACTTGGTTGCATCGAGACAAACAGGAACCGCCACGTCCATTTTGCGAGCAATTTTGGCGGCGGCCGGTAAAGACATCAGAATGAAAACCGACGGGGTTCGTTGAAATTCGTCCTTATGACTGGTTTACATTTAATTTAATTCTGTCAATAATTACTCTTTGTCAAATTTCCTTTGTCCGGTTCCTGCATTATCATTTTGTATCTAGATCAGTAGGACGCAAAAATGAATTTCATTTGTTATACCTAAACCTGCAATTCCATAGTCATTTACGTGTCACTGAGATATAAATTTTTATATGACCTAAAATTATAAATTATGCCACTTTTTATATCACTTTTATGGAATCATACATTTTAGACTGATGAAACTTGTCACTTTTTGGATATGACGTTAAGATTTCGTGTTACATTTGTAGGAATTTAATATCATTTTTATTATTATTATTACTATTATTATTGTTATTATTTTTATTATTATTACTGTTTTGATAATAAAATCAAATATATATATATATATTGATTTATATCGACAGTATATATACCGCGACAACGCGAAATAAAAGTATAATTTTGCGAATGATTTATCACTTCGTCGGGAACAAGTTCGAATAATTTTTTAAACGCGAGGGTAATTCTTTTAAATCACTGCCACCCAGTAAAGAATAATTAATCGGTTTTTGGCAAATATCTCAATTTTACTTTCAAATGAAAGAAGCAATAACATTTTCGAATACGCGACATAACATACAGTTGCACATTTGAAATGTGTTTGAGACTATCGCTTGATGTGTACTAAAAAAAGTTCAAATTAGAAGATAAAGATTTTGAACGCGATTTCTCGCCAATGATACCTTCGTTTATAAACGCGGTTAGAAGCTATACCAACGTCGCGTGACAAGGGCTACCGGGTATCGCTGCCTGGCACCACGTTTGCCATAATTCGTCTCCTATGCTGTGTCGCTTTCCACGTTCGTAATTCTCTACCTGTCCTCATAGTGTTTCCTTTTCCTTTTACGTTGACTATCGCAGATCCTCCAACCAAATTTATGATCCTACATTTCATTTAATTTTATTGATCGAAAATTGTATGCGTATATAGGCAAACGACAAATAAATATTTTTAAATCGTCGAATATATATAAGTATTAATCAAACATTGGTTTCGTTTATTTTATTTATTGTTTCAAATTGAATTCAATCAAAACTTTACACCAATTTATGCTTCGTATATGAAATTCATAGAAAAGAGAACTTGAGGTTTCGTTTTGGATAAATCATATTTTTGACAATTTTTGTAGAGAGTAAGACACTCCTTTCGGATAATATGTCTCTTTTGCAATATTTTGATTAAATTCTAATGGCATAATATTTTGTTTAAATAATACAATTAACCGTCATTTGTTTGAATAAATATATTTTATTAATATATAATTGATTTTAGATTAATATCTAATTGATAATAGATTTTCATTTCTTTATAAAATACATTTTTCCGGGGTTTAATTCTGAAACACACATACGACTTCATTATAGATATACCGATATACAACAAAAAAAAGAGTGTCATATGTAGTCAATCTTTGATTAATTTATACAAGAAGTGTAGTGATATACGAACAAACAATCCGATCGTCATACGCTGACAATAAAGTTGTTTAATAAATCAATTTAAGGTTAAAGGTTACCAACTTATTGTCAGATTTAGACACTTGTATTTACCATTCATACGTCTATTCTTTCAGATAACACTATATTTTCTTGTGTATAAACAGAACCAAAGTTCCAAAAGTATTTTTTGAACGCATTTCAATTAATATTACTAAACTATTATAAAATTTTTGTTATTTTTTCTAATTATTTAAATATAAAATAACAAGTTTCATCAAATGATTGCGTTATTATTTATTTATCGAATTAAGTATGTCAAATTAATAATAAAAATCATAATGTCAATTTAATAAATGCATTGATGTATCTGCATTTTGATGTATTTTATTATCAATCCAAAAACAGAACATTCGGATCCTATAAAAAACGTCCATTACACTTTTTTAGAATCCTACTAAAAAAAATAATCCTATTTTTTAGAATCCTACTTAAAAAATAATTCGAATGCGACACATAATTACTTCTTTACGATTCTTTACAGCATGTATATAACATTAATTTGATATTATTTATAGAGAGGGAAAATACCTCTTCTATTAGCAGTAGAGGCAGGTAACCAATCAATGAGCCGTGAACTTTTATCTCAACAAGCTCCCGACCAATTAAGAGCAATAACTCCTAGCGGTGATTCTGCTCTGCACTTGGCTGCTCGTCGCAGAGATGTAGATATGGTTCGGATTTTGGTGGACTACGGTGCTCAAATAGACATGCAAAATGTAAGATCAGTTACAATCGAGAAATATGCTCGTTTTCCTTAAATCGTCGCAATTTCAATAATGCATACCTCCGTGCTACTAATTTGAAAGTCATAAACACAGTCCTTTTTTGAGCAATTACTTAGCAAGCTCGGCCAATAAATATAAACAACACACGTTAATCTTAATCGTGTGTTCTAAACGGTAGTTCAATAAAAAAATTGCAATCAACGTCGCAAAAGGTCAACTTTAATGCAGCTCGAATAATAAATCTGGGTAAGCAAATGCCTGGTTTGAAAAATAAACGCGAATAATTGCTGTGCTTACGGGGCACTGCAACGACGAATGCGTAATTTATAAGCCTAATTGCGACAATAAGCCAAGCGGTTATTTGCACTCAAAAACAAAATAACTTTTCAGTCGATGGTGCATCGCCACTCTCGGAACAACTTTCGTAATTGAATTTTCGTTAAAAATCACTGTAAAAATATATAAGCTCAAAAGATACGCGCAGAAAAATGTTGCGTTAAAAATTATTGAAGGTTATTCAGTAACTATTATTAAAAACACAGTAACTTACCAACAAAATAGAAATTCAGTCAGAAAATACCGAAATTTAACAATAAACATTGATGAATTTTCGGTATATATTTACAAACATTCATCAATGTTTACTAAAATGTTCGGTAATTTCTAACTGAAATGTTGTTGTGTCCATGAATTACTATGTTTTTAATAATATATATTTAACTTTCAGTAATTTTTAACGGAATACATTTTTCTGCGTGTACCATTATGACTCAATTTGAACGATCGGTTGAAACAAATCTGAAAATAATTGTAAGGGTAAAACACGACACGAAGAATTACAGCGTTACGTTTTAGGGCGACGGTCAAACGGCGTTGCACATCGCCAGTGCTGAAGGGGATGAAACTCTGGTTAAATATTTTTACGGCGTCCGAGCGTCGGCCTCCGTCACGGACAACCAAGACAGGACGCCGATGCATCTGGCGGCAGAAAATGGCCATGCGTCCGTAATAGAGCTTTTGGCTGACAAATTTAAAGCCAGCATTTTCGAGAGAACCAAAGACGGTTCTACGTTGATGCATATAGCGTCTTTGAATGGTCATTCGGAGTGCGCAACTATGTTATTCAAAAAGGGTGTCTACCTTCATATGCCGAACAAACGAGGCGCCAGGTCTATCCATACGGCTGCTAGATATGGCCATGTTGGTATCATAAGTACCTTGTTACAGCGAGGAGAGAAGGTTAGATAATAATGTTGATACAGTTGTTACTTTTTTTATTGATAATATTTATTTATTGTTATTGTTGTTTAATACATTTAGAACTGTAAATAGTAATATTCATATAAACCGTACGCAACTTAGGGAAAACCATATTATAAGTAAACGTTCATAAATGTAACCGCGTAATTAATAAAAAAACAAGTAAGAAACAAGTCTCTAACTACAGTTTCCCTAAGTTATAACCATTTAATAATAACTCCACCGTTGTCATTATCTTATTAAATATTGTTTCAAATATAATCATACATTTGTATATAGTCACAGTATTATTGTTGCAATATAGACAAAAGCCATATTTTCTGGTGATGCCTCAAAAACAGTGAGCAAACATTCATGC
Organism: Psilanteris sp. ZL-2020; assembly: GCA_022817085.1. NCBI lineage: Eukaryota > Metazoa > Arthropoda > Insecta > Hymenoptera > Scelionidae > Psilanteris > Psilanteris sp. ZL-2020. The sequence goes on from JABFQC010002895.1 coordinate 11,596, forward strand.
AAAAAAATATTTAATTTGCATGAGTCCTGAATTGCATGTATCCCGAGTAGAAATTTCGTCAGGCGAGTCTTGAAAGTATGTTGGAATGTAAATATGATTGACCCGGATAACCGAAAGGCTCGCGAATTGCTGCTCTGTACGTAACGAATTAAGAAAAAGCTTTATTTTATTTCTGGTAGCAATGACACCCTGCATCTGATATGAATACAGTTGAATTGACGTGTTAAAGGTTGTTCAATAATTACGCTTGCTCTGAACCTGAAACGGAAATGCCAAAAATAATTTCTTTGATATCGAGTTATCTCTTTATGGTAGTTTTAAGTTTGTTACTTTACCTTACAACATCGTATCGATTAGAGTATCATTCATTTAAATAAGTGGGTGTACCTATAATGCTAAGTATAAAGCATAAAATTGATCTATGAATGCCGTTCGTTATTATTTGCTGATTTTGTATGTTTACTATTATAAAAATAGCTTTTTAAATATAGAACTTGAATTTCGATTTACTCGAGTTTAAATATATTTAATTGTACCTTTACTCATGTGGTACCATCTTACATGTAAGATATGAAATATATATATAAGATTTACATGAATGGCCTGGCTTTCATTAAAATCATATAATACAATGCTTGATTTATATATATTGAAATGACAAACCAGGATTATCGACGAACTGGTCTTCGTTCTGTCTGATACAGCTTTAAATTTTTACTCGGAAACGCATTCGCAAACTTCACAAATACAAATTAATACACGCAATCAAAACTTTAGGTCGACGCAACGACAAACGACAATTACACCGCTCTTCATATAGCTGTTGAAAGCGCGAAGCCTGCCGTTGTCGAGACTCTTCTGGGTTACGGTGCAGAGGTGCACGTCAGGGGTGGAAAACTTCGGGAGACGCCACTTCACATAGCTTCTAGAGTCCCGGATGGCGACAGGTGCGCGCTGATGCTGCTAAAGTCCGGAGCTGGACCAAATCTCACGACGGACGATGGTCAGACGCCGGTCCACGTGGCAGCTAGTCACGGCAATTTGGCGACGCTTCTTCTTTTGTTGGAAGATGGAGGAGATCCAATGTTTAAATCTAAGGTAAATCCATCGGCAACTCGTTCGCTAATTGTAAAAAGTAATTGAAATAAAGTGGATTAGCCATGTCCTCTGGCAAATTGTAATATTATATTTGTGGGATCCTTTTTCAGAATGGAGAAACCCCTCTTCACCTGGCATGCCGAGGTTGTCGAAAGGACGTAGTGAGTCATTTAATTAAATTTGTGAAAGAAAAGAAGGGATCGGAAATAGCGACAGCTTACGTGAACAGTTTGACCAACGAAGGAGCTAGTGCTTTGCACTATGCCGCTCAAATCGAACCCTGTGAAGTTAATTTTCCCGGCGATGATAGAGCTGTAGTTAGGGCCTTGTTAGAAGGTGGAGCCGATGTTTCGATGCAAACAAGACAAGCTCAAGAAACAGCCTTCCATCATTGTGCTCTCGCGGGAAATAACGAGGTGTTGTCAGAAATGATCAGCCATATGAGCACGACGGAAGTACAAAAAGCTTTGAATCGACAAAGCGCGGTGGGATGGACACCTTTGCTGATAGCGGCTCACAAGGGACACATGGAACTAGTCTCAAACTTGTTAACCAATCATGCTAGAGTGGATGTTTTTGATTTAGAAGGTCGGTCCGCGCTTCACCTCGCTGCAGAACATGGCTACTTACAAGTTTGCGATGCCTTGTTGGCCAACAAAGCTTTCATCAATTCTAAATCTAGAGTGGGCAGAACCGCTCTCCATTTAGCAGCAATGAATGGTTATAGCGAATTAGTCGGATTTCTGATTCAGGAACACAATGCTGTGATAGACGTCCTTACTCTCCGGAAACAAACACCTTTGCATTTGGCCGCAGGAGCTGGTCAATTAGAGGTTTGCAAACTTCTTCTGGAATTAGGTGCTAGCATCGATGCAACGGATGACCAGGGTCAAAAACCCATTCATGCTGCAGCGATGAATAATTACGCGGAGGTGGCTCAATTGTTCTTACAAAAGCACCCTAGTTTGGTGATGGCTTGCACAAAAGATGGAAACACCTGCGCGCACATAGCTGCCATGCAGGGAAGCGTTCGTGTCATTGAAGAGTTAATGAAATTTGACCGCCAAGGTGTGATTTCTGCTAGGAATAAATTAACCGAAGCAACCCCATTACAATTAGCTGCCGAAGGCGGTCATGCTGAAGTAGTTCGGGCATTGGTTAGAGCAGGCGCTTCTTGTGCGGACGAAAACAGAGCTGGGTTTACGGCGGTGCATTTGGCCGCCAGAAATGGGCACGGGCCAGTGTTAGAAGTGATGAGGTCATCGCAGTCCTTGAGGATATCGAGTAAAAAATTAGGTGTTACCGCTCTTCACGTAGCAGCCTATTTCGGCCAAGCTGGTAATTACGTAGATACCTTATGAGACAATGGTCCCTAATTTTATTGCAAGTTAAGAATATAATGAATTTAAAATTGATCGCAATCATATTTTATAACTCAAAGTTTGAGTACTTGTTAGAATAAAAGTATATGTTTCTTCAAGATGCGAACTTAAAATTCTACTACTTGAACAATTTTAAATTCTGATTTAAGCTTATGTTAGAGATTATTATTAATACAAATCAATGATTGTTATTAATATTTAATTACTATTTATTATATTATTTATTTAAAATTTTTTTGCTATTTTTAACATATAATTCGACTAATTCGCACGGTATGAAAGATTATAATAAAATGTTAAACACCTTTCTTTCCAAGAAATAAATAATGTTATAGCATGTTTGTAATTGTTTAATGTTATTAAATGTGAAGTGATGTAATATTACGACAAATAAACTCGGTGACCTCTAACATATAAACTCTAATGTCTACAAAAGTTCATAAAATATAATTTGGTAATTTTTTTCAACATAAATTTTTATTATTTTTTTTTCCACGATTACAACCAATTTAAAAAAGTCGTTACAATATTCTTTTTGATTATAGCATGCAATTATTACGACTTTAGTACGAGAAAAAGATTTCACGGCTAAGATAACAACTAACGAACTGAACAATTTAATTTTTTGATCAGAGTTCGAAAATAAAATACTACACTTGTTCTATTACCTTGTTAAAACGTGTTTCACGAAGTTTTCAACGACGGCACGTCAAAATACATTGAATATTTGCGTGACGGTATGATTTACACCAAAGTTGCAGGCATTCACAAGTCATTTTACCCTTGATTTCTTATTTAAATTAAATTATATTTCTTTAAAAAAAAAAAAAAAAAAAAAAAAAAAAAATAAAAATAAAATTTTTTTATTATAAAAAAAAATAAAAAAATTATAAATTTTTTTTTTATATTTATATAAATAAACATATAAAATTATAAAAAAATAATATTTTTTAAAAATATAATTATCCAGTCGAAAAAACAAAACACAAATAAGAATAAAATTATATATTTCATACTCACACGACATCTAATCA
>JABFQC010002896.1:0-15106 GCA_022817085.1 Psilanteris sp. ZL-2020
CTGAAAAATGATAATTTTTAACATGTTTTGTGTTAAAATTTTGGATAAAATATGTTAAAAATCTTACATATAACACAAAAAGTGTTAAAAAATCGCACAAAAAATGTTAAAAATTAACACGAAACATATGTTAAAAATTATCATTTTTCCGTCGTAATGCTTAGTTACCAATATTCATGCTAATTTTTACTATCAAATTTCTTTCAGTGCATAATATTATATTCAACTTATGTATAAACTTTTAATATATGATACAGTAGTAATTTTTATAATATTTCCAAACATATCCAACTTATGATATATTGCATAGTAAAATGTTAAATATAAGTTTTCTCCGTATATATATTATTTTGATTATTATATACAACGAATTATAACGATTATCCTTGCAATTCCTTATTCTTATATTCTTACAAACATAAATATGTTAACGCAAATAGCAATTCACCAAACATACTATAGTATCACAAAATTGCCAAACTAAACACCCGTCGAATTGCGCCTCAATTCTCGCAGCGACATTAAACGTCAATCAGCAATAAATCCGCGCATATTAAAAGAACGAAATTTATAACTTGATGAATTATTAAAAATGTTCGCAAGTACCCGCTCGCCCGGATTTAATTTAGTATGAAATTTAATATATGGTCGGGATAATTGATAAAAGTATGCGAATATAAGGGTCATTCTCATTCATCAAATCGAGCGGGACCCTCTCGGCCGGTCGTGCATTTACATTTGCATAGAAAAGTAAACTGCACTTGAATAACATCATTTCAGGCGAAACACAAACAGCATCGGCTACAAAATCTAGGGTCCCCTTCAGCCTCCACGGAACGTCCTATTCAGCACAAATACGATCGAACCGGACGGTTAAATAAGCGAACGGTATTAAACTCGGCGTCATTTTAAATTTTCCGCCGCGCCGTTCTTGAGACAACTCGGACTGAATGCGGCCGCTTCGCCTCGGACATGAATCATCCGAGCAGTTAGTCAAATATTACCCGCTATTCTTCTCGGGACTTTCTCATTGTATGGCAATTTTATGGAGTTTCTCGGAAGCCATTAAATATCATCAGGTGTTGAATCTACGTTTCGAAAAGGCTCGGGTTTTACGCATCGCGTGGCCGTTGAATAGATAGGCTCCGCGCGGGCACGATTAGCGTCCACTTTCTATAACGCTAACATATTTGCTCGTCGCGCGAGAATGACCGTAAGAGAAAGTCCGCGTCGGAAGTATCTATGACGAATTCGGTCGTTGCGCGCGCGAACCCGAGCGCGGCGTTTTCGTCGCGGCTCTCGATTGAAACGGGAAACGCGCTTCGCCCGGTTTCGTCGAATTCGAATAGACCGGCGATGCGCGCGCCGAGCCTCCGTTTCCCGAAAAGCCGCGTCGAAACGCCGCGTTGGAGCGAGGATAGCATCGCGAACAAAAGTCGATCAACCGGGGTACGGCGTGGCCTTTCACGATTCCAACCGGGCAAAAATCGCCGGCAATTATCGCGAGTCGCGCAGGGACACTCCTTCACTGCTAAAAAAAGAGTCTTAAATGTCACGATTTTAAGACGCAAAGTGACTTATTTAAGCCACCGGCTGTCTTGATACAAAATATTGTGCATTAAATTAAGACACAGTCGCTTTGTGTCTTAAATAAGACACGAGTATTATATGTTTTTTAGCAGTGCTGGGATCGGTAAATCGGTTATGAAAATGAACGGCGAAATTGGAGAGTCGTTGCGCGCGGCTTTGGGAAAAGCTTAAATTAATAATTCGCCGTGATCAAACGCGAATATTTACGGTGTCATCCATCAATCGCGCGCGGTTGAGTTTCGTGAAACGCGCGTGTTTTCGCGTGGATGGAAAGGTTCGACCGATTTTTCGTAATCCTCGGATTTGAATACCGGCCGCCGCCGATTGTATTTATTTCAAGTTCAATGCGTTTAACCAATAGCGCCGTAACCCAAGCCTGTTTAATGTTTCATTTCTTTATCTAATTCCGTGGACGCTTACAAGCGTTAACAACGCCGGTTCGATGTTTGCGACTGATAAATTATCGTGTATAATATTAATATGTTGTGCGTTGATAAGACGATTTGTGCGAGATTATTTATGTCGCCGAGCACGACAATGCCGTGCATTATGAGTTGCGTTGTAGAAATTGTGTTCGATTCGAGGGTTCGAAACAAAACTGAATGGTCGCGATGATTTTGTTCCGACGAACGATTCGTGGTTTCGCAATTTTAATACCGTAAACCGGTAAACGGCGCGCGTCAAAGATGCAGCTTCAAACGAAATGAGTAATCGATGACGGAGAGGTTTTCAATGGAAATGAATTATGTCTGAATCAGAAATAAATACTGCGTTTTGTACAACGAGCGAAAAAAAATGTTTTTTCATTTATGCACGGTTCGTAAGAAAAGTTATATTACTTCTCTTATTGTTGTACATTCTATAGCTTTTCCGTTTTTAAAATTCACACAAATATCTTAAAATTGCACGTTTTTCTCCGTCTTTTTTTACCTCTTACAATCGCGTTCTTTTTGTTTTACACGCGCATAAAAAACAAGCAAAACCCACGTAAACCTTACATATATATATGTCTTTCATCTTTTTTTAATAAACATTTATAAAGACGCATTCAGCAAAAATTCCGAACGTAACGCGCGCGTCGCCAAACCGGCGCGCCCACGAAAACGTCCCGTCGCGTTACCCGTTTTATTAACAAAAGGCCCGACGGGAATCGACCCGAATCGGAATAATAAAACCGCGATTTTATTAATAAACGGCCCCGCGGCCGTTCCCTGTTGCCGAATCGCGCACCAACCGCCCACCGTGGCGATTTGCATGCGCGCGATCGCTACGCCGAAACATAAACAAAAACAAATACGCGCCGTCAAAAATTAGTACCCCCGCGCGTTGCGAAACGGCGCAACCTGTTGTCCGCGTCCATCGAACGATTTCTCACAATGATAACCCGCAGATTTATATCCGCTCGGAATCGCCGAGAGGAGGCTGAAAAATCGACGCGTATATAGCCGCTGCGAAGCCGTCGTGCAAGTTCGGCGGGCAGGGACGCGTAGATCCAGGGGCGCAGGGGGGGAAGGGGAAAAAGAGCCCCGAGGAAAATAAGGGGCTTTATCCCAAGACGTGACCCTCACTTGGCTCGTCATTGACAAACGTAACAATATGGGCATTTACCGCCAAGCGGTATAATTGAATAGGACGGGGCGAGGGGAAGGGGCGCCCCCTTCCACCGGTACCAGCCCCCCCCCCAAAGTCAGGGCCGGGAAGGGTCCCTTCCCCTGCGTTAGATCCTTTCTAGGCGTACCTTTGTACGGTCCCCCCACCCGGCGCAATACCTGGGCCTTCTGAGGGCCTTATTCCTGCGCAGGCAGTCAGTTAGTCTCTGGCTTTGAACGGGATAGGTTTGATCGTCCGTCGGATTTGTGATTCGACCAACTCGTTCGGCCGATTTTAATCGACGTAGTCAAGGTTTTTTGTGTCGTACCACGTGACGTCGTCGACTGTTGGTGCTCCGCGTGTTCGGAAGTGAAATTCTACGAGTTCCGAAGCAGTGCGCTGGCCTTTTGTTCCTCGTCCGAATAGTTTTTGTATTTTTCACGGAAGCAGCGTCTTGGTTTCGGCTGCAGTGAATAAAGTGAAGTGTGCATTGTGACGTTTCATTGGAGAATAATACAAAATGGAACTACACGCTCATCATTACAGTGCGCTCGCTTCGCGTATGCACCACCAAATGAAATGTTTCCCCGGGGACCGAATAGTAAGACGTGTTTTTAATTTAAGAGACGTTAAGGTGCTTTTAAGCGAGGCTGAATCGCTGTTCCTAAGATAACGACGGCTCGGTTGGCCGTGTCGCTGACGCGAAATTGGCTCGGCCGCGCAAGCCGCGGCCGCCGTTTTGATAATTGGGATTTAGGCGTTTATTATCGACGATAAATCTCGCAGGCGTTTTGTTGCATTACGTTTACGTTTCGAGCGTGGTAATAGTGCTCGCGCGCGACGCGGCAAATCGGTCCACGCGCTTTTAGGCAAATTTGGCATTTTGATGTTCGGTCCTCTTGACAGTGCGCCGTTAGTGCGAGACGAAACAAGTTTCGCATCGAGCATCCGTAAAAATATAAGCTTGCGTTTCGCTGCTCCGCGATGATGAATCATTTCGGTTCGCAATACGGAGATGTGTGTAATTCGTTTTTTTTTTATCAGACGGTGTATTGCGGTATTATAATTATAATAATTCGTTAAGCTTTGAAGGGACAATTGATTTGTGTTTTTCTTTTTTGAAACCATTCGAGACGTTGGTTTTCAATTAATAAATAAATAAATGCAACGAGTTTGAGTAATTTTCATTAACAATCATTGAATGGGCGCTTGAAATGATTGTCTTGCCGAAAAATAATGATACGTATAATGTGAATTTGACGTGGATAGAAAGTTTGAAGATTTTGATGTAAGCTATCAATGACGACACGTAAACGTAAACAAAAAATTGAAAGCAATATTTCGTCTTTGAGTAATTTAATTGGAATGAAATCGCCGTTCGTTTTATCAACAGAGTTTCGAGTCATAATCAAAAGAACAATAAAGTTTATAGACAATTAATTAGTTCAGATGGTTGGTATTAATTTAGTTATTGAATCCGGACGTTAATGTTAATTGCATTAAGTGATATTATTATTGTTATTACGGTATCGCGTTGTCATTAACTGTTTATTCATTATTTAGAGTAGTTTCTTGTTTTTCGGATCAAACCATTTCCGTATGATTCTATATTTTAGTCGAATTAAAAACCAAGAATGAACGTAATCAAGACGTTAAAAGATTTTCGTTCCTTTTTAGTTACGGAAATAAACGAAGTTTAGTTATTCATCAGTTTAGATTCGTTAAAGTGTGTGCAGTTGTCAAATTCCGGACAATATAAATACTGTAAAATATAATTGAACTTATTGTTTATTTATGAATCAATTCATGAAACCATGCAAACTTCTTTGAACATTTGAAATTTCCATCCGAACGGAAAGAATGAAAGAAAAAATATTAATTCTATAATTTCGAGTTTTTCTCAACAAAAACAAAATAATAATAAATAACCTTCGTACCCGAATCGCAGGGACGAATTTTTTTATAACAAATTCAGTTTGGTTACGATTTAATTAACGTTGAACAACGCGAGTATTAGTTTCACTTTGTTTGATTTGTGAAGGTATATAAAAAAGTTCTTAAAAAAAAACGAATGAAAGATCTTGAAGCACCGTATAAGACGTCAATGTGACACCTGCGGCTTGAAAAGATCCGTTCAGGTATCTAAGGGTTAATATGGTAATGAAGTTGCAACTGATATTTTCAGAGTGTCTATACAATATTGTGTGGATGTAGCGCGACGTAGTAACTTCTTTAGACCCTTTAATATATTTGCTAGATGGATGTCGTGTTTATTTGAGTTTTATTCAACAGAATTTATTCACAATGAATTGCTGGATATATAATATATATATATATATATATATGTTTGTCACATATAATATATTTTTCTCTTTGTATAATTATAAATGATTAATACATTTTTACGAAATTAAAAACTTATTAAAATTACTCATACGTATAGTCAGATGTAAATATATATATATACATATATAGAACAACAATATGTATATTAATATTAATTTGGTACGAGCGGCTGTCAAAAGTATCACTTATGAATTTATCAATTCCAGTAAAAACTCGTGGTTTCATTTCATTTCAATATATAATCTCGGTTAGAAACAAGCTTCTTTAAAAGATTAGTGTTTGTCAGCCTCTAACGCTGATACACCTATTTACTAATGTTTTTATTCAGCCTATCGTCCACTTAGGCTCCTCTGTTCAGGTAATTCGTTGATCTTGGTTATAAAGCACACACTGGTACACGAGTCACTTAAAAAGAAAGTCATTCATCATCTTATTTAGAGAGTATTTTTCCAGTCTTTACCAGAATTTAAAACGAATAATCACAATACACAAGATAATCGGGATATTATCTTGTTCCAAGAGAGTTATTTGTTGTTTCATTTATCACATTTCTTTTGTTCTTCACCACTATCTGTCGAGTGGTTCCCAAAAATTAGTCAACATCAGTGTGCCGCGCTCGTCTGCGTCTGACGATCTGAAAATTTCTATAAACAATTTTTAATGGGATAAAGGTGAACGGACCGTCACAAAAACGGATAAATATTAATTAGGCTACGTTTAATTTTCAAACGTAAAACCAAACGAGCGTTTTAGGAATCCATAAATCTGTAATAAAGATCGTTTATGTTTAATTAATAATAATACACTTATTGCGAGCTGAAATTAATTCATCGCGCGAAGAATAAATTTCAATTAAATTATATGATTCTTGTATATTTTTTATGCTCTTAATATTATGTTTTTAATGAAATAAACTTTTTGTATACTTTAATTTAACCGTGACAGAAACTGCTCTAAAATAAGCTTAAGAAATTAGAATTCTTTACAGGATAGGAATTTAATTATATTTTAGTTAACTCTAAAAACTGTTACGCTGACTGGAGTTCTCATTTGATAAAATAATTAAAAGTGTTTCTAGAAAATTATAAATGTAATTGAAGATTTTTGGAACAAAAACGAAATTATTAAAACCTTTTAAAAGAAATAGACACGTGATCCGGGTCGCGTTGACTCGGTACGTTGTGGTACCGTTTCGTAGACACACCTTAATCTCCTATAAGTAAATGACAGGATATACTATGACTTTAATAGATAGTGTCTCGTATAATGAACGACATAAAAGAGTTCAAAGACGACCGACAGATACAATGAGGTTCCATTATTTTCTGAATAAAAAACTTAGATTTGTAACAAATCATTTTAAATTTGAGAGCGTATGAGAATATTAATGAGCACATCATTAAAGTTAAAAAAAAAAAAAATAAAGAAATAGAAGAAGAAGAAGAAAACAGTCAGAGTAATATCGATTGAAACAATTTGTGGTGCAGTTTAATTCTGAGATTGTTCGTTTGATACTTTTTAAGAATAGAGATATGGTTGTGTTAAGAGCTAAACGAATGATATTAAGATGAATTATTTGATGAGAAACGCAACGTAACAGTGCAGATATATGAATATTAAAAATACATCGCTTTTGAATGCGAATTATTTATGAATGCCGTAAATTAATATGCAAGTGTATATTTGTAGTTACTTTTAGTGAATTATTTCTCGATCCGCTCAATTTAAAGAAAGCTTATTCAATATGAAACTATTCGGTTTAATTTATGTATTTCATCATGTTTTATATCCAAATTTTTTTTTAATTGAACCAGTCTATAATTTACATATACAACTTTTTTAATTAATTTTTGATAAAAATGTGATTAACACGGTTTTTTTTTAGAAAACTAAATTTAATATTTTATCGCATTTAATAATTATTTACTTTCAAAACTTATCACAATAACATTCAAATTTACGTTTGAAGATATATATTTGTATGTATACATATATATAAAAGGATTGAATGATTATTAAATACATATATAACATTTAACTTTTCTAAGCGTTAATGTCGCCTGTCACGAAACAATTTATAGTTTGTTAATTTCATCCGAAAAAACTTTAATTTACTTCAACATTTCTAATCTCAAACAATAATTTATGAGAACGCACGTTAATAAAAAAATAAATATATATTTCATATTTATATATATATATAAAAAGCAATAAATAATAAAAGGAAATTATTACGAACCTGATATACATTTCGAATTATGAAGTTTCTTATAAATATTTTATTGTTAATTAGATTGAAATATTACGTATGCTTAATATATATGTTATTTAATTAGTACTTTATTAGATTTTCTGTATTATATTAATTAAAACTCTCATCTTCTTTTATCGTAAATGATTTAAATGTACGTTATGAATGTGACCTTTATTATATTAAATTTTGATTCAATCAATTTTGAAAAAGATTACTTTAATCTTAATCGTTAGAAAATATAATATACTGAAAAAAAAAAGTTAAAATATTGTACGTATATACGTCTGTTAAAGTAATAAAACAATTTCAAATATTTAAGCTACACGATAACATGTTTTTAATTAATTTAATAATTCTACTATATTATTACAAATTTAAATAAAAAACATATATACATATATCCATACTACATACCTTGAATGAAATATTATTGAATAAATATTTCAGATCTTTTATTATATATTGTACACACATTTTATAACATCTTTTATTAACAAGATATAATTGTATATATCTATACATTATTAAAATATATATTTATATAAATATCAAATTTATAATAGATACCATTCTATAAAGCTTGCGTAAAGTCAGCACTATGCAATATAATAATATTATTTCCATAACGACTGCGCATAATTAAACTAATAAATAAACGCGTCGAACTCAAAAATTCCATTTTAATCTCCAGAAAACGGTTTTTATATTATATATATATATATCTATATCTATGTCTGCGTATATATACATATACATTTTATTGCACCTTTACAAACGCAAATGAAAATGACTTAGAAATTATTAAATATTTACACCGACGTTCTTATAACTATCGATGGTAAAAGTAAAATTATATCTACCGTTGCAGCAAGAAGGTGGACCAGGTGGACCGACGAGTATTCAGCAGTGCGCAGGATGTGGTGGAAGAATAGTAGAAAGGTGGTTATTACACGCATTAGATCGTTATTGGCATAATAATTGCTTAAAATGCACATCATGCGGTGCGGCTCTCGCCGAAATGGGGCAGTCGTGTTTTACCAAAGCTAACATGATTCTGTGCAAAAATGACTACACAAGGTAAGTTGTAATTTTTCATACCACATTGATACCTTAAGTATTCCAAAAATTGCGCAAATTTCGTCACAGATCGAAAACATTTTTCACGCCCGGCCGATCGAGTATATACGTCTAATATACGTTTATAAATTTTACCCTATTTGCTCTGTCAGTTGACAGATTACGTGAGAAACGGTCTTATTCGAGTCGGCGGAATAAAATTAACGTTCAATTAAACGCAATTGAATTCAATCATGCCCGTTGTAAATTTGTTATGCGCAAAGTTAAATGAGGTATAATGAACGAAGATCTGAAATTTTATCGGCTTTTATTTATATCCGCGAGCACATATAAAAGCCTTGATTACAAAAACCGAATAAGTTATTATGGAGCTATTCAGAATCAAGCCATGTTGCGCGGGTTAGTTAATAGACGGATAAATAGGGAAATCATCCGGTTGAGGAGGGTCGTTGCCAATTTAGATATCGCCGGCTTATTTGCTTCATACTTTCAAGATAAACAGACGCACGAGTCGCTTAATTTATGCCCGACATATAACTCTTCGGACCCGCGCGTGGACGCAATCAATACGCCCGCTGACATTAACATTTTTCGTGCCCCCACCGTGCGCCGCGGCGGAATGTTTTAAATTCGCTCAAATCCGATTTACGAATTAGACACCCGCGTCGCCACAGCGCGGTCGTTCGCGGAATTTTTTTGTTCCCCCGCGCGACGTTGATTCATCTCATTTACAAGAACGGAACGATTAAATCCCGACGAATGATGTTGCCGGTGTTTCAGCTAATTGCGAATCCGGTTGATGGGATCCGTCGCAATGACAATCCTTCAAAACGCGGAGCGCAACATTTTCGGAGCTTACGCTCGAATGAATCGCACCGATATTGTAAACGGCCGTCGTTTTGATTCGGCGATTTGCCGCCGTCGATAATAACTTTGCTCGATAAAAAGACGTTAAATCCGCAAAAATGGCGTCGTAAAATTAATCCGCCGTAACAACAATCGCGCCGATTTGCTTTTCGTACGACGTGAACCATTTTTTTTTGTATCCGTCGCGACATGCGCGGAAACGGCGTCGCGTAAAGAACACGATTAAAGCCCGAAGTTGGTTATATACCGAAACCCGGTTTAATTAAGAATTTTGATTCCACAACCAGACGGGCTGTTTTGATTATTGCGTCGAAAACCGTTCGGACGGAAGTGTTATTCTCAGTGAGCGGTGACGCACCGCCGATATTAATTTGACAAAAGCGTATCCGGCGGGTCGCCTTCTCTCCCCGATCAATTCAATTAGACGATTCATTTGCAAAAGAAATTAATTACTTCCCATCGCCTCCCCCCGCCCCCTCCATAATTCGAGCGCGAAACAACGGAAACCGATTGAATAACCGTCATCTAATTCCATTACCCCGTGGGTGCGTTCATTTTTCCGCCGTAAACAGCGACGCGGCGCTCGTTCCGAAACCGATACCCCCGCCCCACGCCCCGTATCGCATTTTCACGCGTGCGATAAAGCCGAGTTACGGGGTGGAGGTTGCGGGCGGATATACGGACGAGGGGGATGGGGCGAGAGCTGGTTCGTTTCTTTCGGATTCAAGGAATGTTTCAATCAGTTTGATTGAAGGGCTGAGCCACGGCAAGAGGGTAAACTCGATTTACAGCCGCGTATCGGCGGCGAAGGGGGCGACGCGCGGGCCGCGGGGGGTTAGGAGAAAGAGAGCGAGACGACGCGATCGAGCGAAAGGGAGCGCGCGAGCGACTGCCGCGGCGGCCGGGGGGGTCAGGGGTTGGGGGTGCCACAATCACCGGGATGCCTCCAATCACCCCCTCCAGCGCGCGCGGGGCAAGAGTGAGAAGGCGATAGTCGTGAAAGAGGCGGCCAATCATCGCGTGGCTTTCCGCTGGAGCGTGTTGACGGGACGATGTCGCGCGGTCCCGGCTTGGCCTAGATGTGCAATCAGACTCCCTTTGCCTCCGCATCCACATCTATCAGCGCCACCACCCACCCTCCTGGCCGAATACCAAATTCCTGCAATTTGGTAGGTGGGTACTTTGTTGAATCAACATGATTGGGCTCGACGGCACCCGGCTCGCGCCGTCTCGCTCGCGCCCGTTGGCCGCGCGGTCGCCCCTCTCGCTTCATCCGCCGTCTCCGTCTCGCCTTTTCTTCGTTGTTCCGGGCTCCCCTCCCGCGCCCCTCGACGATATCGTGACGACGTATGAAAAATGTTTGAAGAGCGTCGCTTTAAGATACGCCACACTTTTTTGATTGCGCGATTTTCGGTCGCCCTGATTGAGCACCGTTTATTCGAGGTCGGTTGATTGATAATTGGAATCGGGCGCTTTTTATTTCCCGGAGACCGTCTTTTTTTTTTTTTTTTTTTCCAATAAACTTTCGGTAGTTTTCAGTCCCTTGTTTGCGGCGCAACAACGCTTTATGGAAATCGAAAGAATTTTTTTCTTTCGCGACGATTTTTCTACGAACGACGAAGACGCGGTCGCCGCGTACGGAAATGTGACTCTGAATGGGTTACGTTTTTGTGGACGCTTTTGCACGGTGTAATTTCTTTTTTCCTATCCTTCTTTTTCTGAGGGTCTTTTTTGTATTATTATTTTTGGTATTTATATATTATTTTGCTCGGTATTCGATTCGCAGTTTACTCCTTAATGAGATATGGATGAAAATAAATGCAAAAATGTAATACATTAGTGACTCGAGGTTAATTGAATCACGCTTTCTTATTGAACGATCGATATCTCGAATTGAATAAAACGTATTTACAGCTTTCGTTTTGATGCGATTAAGAAAAATTGTCTTGACGAAATTATAATAATAAAAATAACGAATCTAATACCGTCACGCGTGTCAGTTTATCGCGTAGTAAAACGCGATGTATAATTTCGACGCGTCCTTATTTATATATATTTTATCGCGCTCGCATACCGTCATTTTCCGATACGCTATTTGTTCCCCCTACATAACAGAACGAAGTTTAAAAATGATCAAACATATATTAATCGTGTATTTACACATTCATTCTGTAAATCGCATATTGACATTGTGTTAGGAAATGTTAGATTCTTTATCTGTTTTATCACGGATTTACATTATCAGTTTTGATAATACAACAATGTATCGTTTATCAAAATACGTCGTCGCTCGTCTAATATTGCACGAACGCAATATTTTAGACTGTAATTCCAATTATACATCTGTACTAATTCCAGACTTGGGTTTATTAAATCCCCCGTACCGAGCGATAAGAGTAATCAACAGACGTTCGCAAGATATATATAAATGTATATGTATATACATACGTATCTATCTTGATCACTATTGTTTATTTTTAAAGACAACGATAACCATACGTAAAAGTGAATTGTCATTAATACGATTCGATCGGAATGTTTCTTATAAAGAACAAGCGTAACTGACGTGTAAGAGCACCCGCGCTTTATCGAACCGTTTAATGTATAATAAATTATCATCAAACCGTAAAATCAGAAAACGTTGATTCACATTTTTGTAAGAGACCGACGACCAGGTGAAATAATTGATCGTATTTATATATTCAAAGTGCCGTATGAAGCGTGAGTCATTATTACGCGGTACGGTTTCGATACTCCGGCAAGTTATCGTAACAACAAAATATAATTAAATTTCGTAATTAATTAAATTGTAATTTATAATTAAAATATAATTAAATTTTGACCCGACGGTCCATTTGAGAGAACATGATACATCTAAACGAAGCAATACAAAGTTCTAATCAATGAAATTAAATTAATTACAGCCCGTGCGCTTGATCAGTATATAATCGACTTTTGAGAATACTAGTTCGCAACTTGAACTATCGAATTGCGCATTATATTATATTATTTGTTTATTATGCTAATTTAATAATTGTATCAATATCCATTAGGATGCATCCAATCCGAGCGCAACGTTCCAAGATAATATTTCATTGAGTTCCGCTTTGGCGAACTCTGCCTCTTACGTGTGTTTAATTATACAAGCTTTTTATACAAAAGACGAACCTCGATCCTTCATTTCGACCGGCCGTTTTATACGAGATTTTGATTAATAAAAATCTTGTTGTTTAACCTAAACCATCCCATGTAGAAATTGACAAATGTTTAAGTACTGGCCCAGTACTTTGCACGATCGACCGTTCGTAATTACTATCGACCCAGGCTTGGAATGAAACGCCAATATACACTAAGGTCCAGTACTAACTTCAGTACTTGGCTATTTATAAAGAATTAGTATTGGTGCAGTACTAATGATTGGCACAAAATTATACACTCTCATGTACTCTCATTCACTTACAGAACGCAATTACTGAATTAATCATATTTCGGAAAATGTAATGAATTATTATAAAACATTTTTTGAAAAATGGCCACCCATGCAAGTAATGATCACCACCAATGCCGCTTAACTTCCTCGGTGGCAATACAGTGACAATGCAGACCAATCCATGAGCTTGAATTAACCATAAGTGCAATGTAATAGTATTGTATTGGACTACTACTATCCAGACGAAAAAATATAAATGGCTTAGTATTGAAACAGTACTGGCGCCAGGGTTGCCAATCATATACAAAGTATATTTAAATTAAATATAATGTAATCTCATTGTTAATAGTTAGCTGTTTAATAAAAAAAGCTTATATAATATTAAAAAAAAAGAATAATACAATTGAATATATTTATGGCATTTAATTCATTTCATTTATATGAATAGTTTGTTAAAAATGGTCGTTAAATTGCAACTTATTAAATATTAAGCAAACTTGATTTTTATACTATATATCTAAAAAAATTAATTTTATTTAGGTAGTACAGATTGCCAACAGTTGCATGGCAGTACTGTAACAGAGCATACTCATTTGAACACAACTGTCATACTACCGAAATTTCTACATATGCATATACAATTACGTGATTCGTCTTTTCGAGTACAATATTTTTCATTGGCCCATACAACCTCCCCCCCCCATTCCCCGAACAACCCCTTCAACTTTTCTCCAAACCAAAATACCAATTAGCACGAAATTGCCGAACCAACCGAAGCCCCGGGCGCCAATCCCCCGAAGTCGTTTTTTAATCTTAATAACCAACCGCCGCGCGTAATACGTATGATTTGTACGCGACCCGTTACGTTTAAGCCGAGTGTCTCGTATTGCACGGAACCACGGATCGATCAGCCGTAATAATTCCGTATCACGAGTTTCGGTTCAAAATTTGCACGAGCGAAACGATAACGCAGGAATTCGTTCCTTCTTTTTGCCCGTTCCCCCATTCTCGTTCGAGGTCGCGTTCGGGGTGAGTCGGGGCCAAAGAAAGAGATGGCTAAGGGTGGCAGCGATTGCGATAAGGGGTTCATTAGAGGCAGTTTATTACCGCCTTTGAAGTCTCTCGCGTGTTGCCGTTAAGTCGCTCGATATCTCGCAATATCTCGCTCTAATCTCGCGAGGAGAAGTTAATTGCTGCCTCCACCTTCGCTATCACCGTCGCGCAGCCTTCTCACCTTTGCTCCCTCCGTGACTCCGTGCACTCGACGTGCACGTGTCGCCTTCACAATTAGACGCTTAATTCGGACCCGGGGTTGAATTCACCACGCTGCTCCGGTGTGCGCGCCACAAAGCCTCGCCGACCGTGCGAGCCACCGCCATTCATGCCCCGTTCCGCTGGTAATTTGTCGCTCCGAGGAACATATATATATAATATGCGAATTAGCAAAGAAATCTTTTGGGAACTGGTGCATTTAATGTTGGCGTTGTAATGCGACAATCGATAATCGTTATTGCCTATTTCTTCCCAAGTAGAAATTTCTCAAGGATCTCGCGAGTTACTAGAAATTTTATATACAAATTCTCTAGTAACTCACGAGACACCCTAGTAGAAATTTGTTTAGTATTTCGTAAGTTACTAGAGAATTTGTATATAAAATTTCCACACTGAGAAAATAATTTTCGTTATTACAACTAAAGAATTTGGTTTATATTATTTAGTTAATAGAACCAAATTGTTTAATCTAACCAACTAAATGTTTGGATGCGTTTACTAAGTGTATTTTTTTACTTGGTCAGTACATGTTTTATTTGGTTCGAAGTTTTAGTTGTCTCAACCAAAATTTTTAGTTATCACAACTAACTGTTTGATCATTTATATTTGGTTATTGAAACAAATTATTTTTGGTACTTTAGAAAGTCGTTCATGTGCAACGCAGTCAATGTCAGTGTAGT
>JABFQC010002897.1:0-15090 GCA_022817085.1 Psilanteris sp. ZL-2020
GTTAATTTTTCTTTGTCTCTTCGTTCTAATTCCTGTTTAATTTCCATACCTACCACAGTTGCAAAATTCAAAGGAGTTTTGCTTTTATTTAATTTATCGGCAACGGTAGGACTTCTAGAACTGGGACTTCTCGAGTTCGGACTCCTAGAAGTAGGACTTTTAGATGCAGGACTTCTGGATGTAGGACTCTTATAATTAGAGTCAGGTGATTTCTTTTTCTCTATTGCAGAAACTATCATTACAGAAGCTTCATTTTGAGAATGTTTCATCGATTTTTGATCTGTTGTAATAATAGTTATTGTAGATTCCACAGATCCTAATTTAATTTTTTTGTCTAAACTGATCGATTTTGTACAGATTTTATCACCTATCACTTTTGGCTTAATACGATCTAATGAACTAGACTTTGGTGAAACTGTCGGCGATTTTGATGGACTTTTATTAGTTGGAGATAAGCTATTACCAGCAAATGTCTTATTATCTGTTGGGGAAAGTTTAGACGTTGGACTTAAAATGTTACCAGATTTATCGGAGGGGCATAATATGGATTTTGGCCTGTCAGGACTTACTAGGATGCTTTTTGGTTTATCTGTGGCTAATTTTGTTGTAAATTTACTTATTTGAATCTTCGACAAATCTAATGCAACATCCGCCATTGTTTTTAGAGGTAATTTTGGTAAATCTTTAACTAAAGCTTTTGTAGCTTTCACAATTTTGCTGCTATCAGATTCAGATTTTTCATCAGAAGCAGTTCCATTCATTACATGCCGTTTATGCAATGTGTAAGGAATATCTATATTCGGTTTTTGTGCTACAATACCTTCAGAAAATGGATCTTCATCTCCAGAATCAGCGGGAGTTAGATCTATTGATTTCTGATGCATAAGCATATGTCTTTTGTTATTCGAACCTAATCTTTGTCTCCCAGGATTTGGATCACTCTTGGCTCGTTCAACAGGTATATGACTTGATGACTGAACAACGTCTTCAAAACCCAATATTACGCTACCAACGACTTTTGGAATATATTCTGAGAACACAGTTTCCGTTTTATAACCTTTTTTCTCGCTCGATATAGATGCACTGTCACTCCTAGAATCAAAAGATAACCTCGCGCGATATTCACGCTCTGTGTTTTTACGAGCTTTTTCCAATGACCTCCAATCATCTCTTTCAGGTGGACGTTCTTCAGACCGACCTCTATCCATATACTTTCGAAATTCTTTATAGTCAATCCTCTCTACACTTCTTCGTGGTTCTAAGTTGTAACGTTCTAAATAATCAAAACTTCTTCGTTCTGTAAAGTCCAACTGTTCTAAACTTTTTCGCTCTCGCAATTCTCTTTTATATTCGCTCCTTTTATCATGAGATTTCTCGAAACTATGATCAAAATAACCAGTACACTGTACTTTCTGTGTATCAAAATCGAAGTATGGTTTGTCTCTCGAATCTAAACGATCGACACTTTTACGTCTGGGGGACTTTAGCTTTTCATATTTCACTTCTGTAGAATCCAGTCTTTCTATACTACGCTGATGACTAGACTGGCGATAAAAGTTACGATAGTTTCGAGAGTCTAGATTCTCCAAACTTTTACGTAATTCCCGTAATCCTAATTTTTCCTGTTTCGTAAAAGCATCGCGGAAATCGGAATACTCGTCTCGTTCACCAGAATCCAATCGTTCAATACTACGGCGTAACTCTCGCAAATCTATTGTCCGATCCGAGGCCTTTGTTCCATAATAATCCCTTGAATTTGATCTTTCTCGAGAGTCGTATTTCTCTAAAGATCGCCTGTCTGTTTTGCGTATCTCTCTCGAATTTTCTCGTTTCTTTTCTTCTTTACTGTATTTTCTTACTTCCTTCTCTAACATTTTCTTCGATTCGTTTTTAGATTTATGACTGCGACCTAAACTACCAGTTTGGACGTACTGCCGTGACACTTGATCTTCCAAACTCGCTATGCTTCTAGCTCTCGTTGTCCTGCTCTTCCCACTCTTATCTAAAAAGGTTCTGTTACCTTCCGAAGGACTCAGATCGTCGTCTATGCGTGACTTGGGCCTCATAATTCCTTCATCTCTCAACACTTCAGAATCAACGTGAGAAATTTTATGCTTTGGTTTGAGGTTTTTCAATTCATTTAATACAGTCATCTTTTGCTTTTGAACTTGTAAAATGACAGGATCTTGCTTCTTGCTGACATCTTGTAAAACAACTGCATGGATTTCAGTCGAATTTGCTTGACGCGTTTCGAATTTACGTTCGATTTGCGTACCTGACCGATGAATCCTGGACTCTTTAATTACGAATTCTTCATCGCTTTTAGTCGAGCTCAAGCTGCGATCGCTAAACCGACCTTTCTTACTGGATTTATCTTTATTGGATTTGAGTTTAACAAAGGAATCAGTTTCTGAATCCATTTGAAACATTTCAGGCTCGATTCCTTCGTCACTATTATCGGACATAGGTTCGTTTTCCTCACGTGGACTCGAATACGATTCATATTCGCACTCATGTTCGCGCTCAAGCAACTCATAAGAATCGTGCGACAAATCATCGTGTGATAAATCGCCCGCAGGAGTGGATTCCTCGTGACCGGATTCAGTCGACAAAGAGGATGTACCCGGGTAAGAACTACTGTAGACGCGCTCAGGTACAGAATCATGATCGAGGGATGGCAGTTTGGAACTCGCGGCACTGTACGAACGGTTGCTTTCGTCATATCGGGTAATTGGGTTATCGAGCTCGCCTTGGGAGGGTAATTGGAAATGCATAAGTGTAGCCTCGTCAGTTTTATCCTCTTTGGGGCGCGCCTTGCCAGAGTCCTCAAAACTCGAGGCATACAGTTCTCGGCAGCTGGCTGAGCGTTGCCAAGGGTGTCGGGGTAAGGGTCTTGGTTGCGGGAATTCAGAAGGACTACTGTTAGAGGGGCTGATACGACCTGTTGATGAAATCCGTTGTTGACTGGTAGCATGCGACTGTCGTTGTGCTTGAACCAGGCTGGGGGTAGCTGGCGAATGGACGTCGATAGAGGTGAGCGTCCGAAAGGACGTAACTGTGTCGTCGCGATGGTGATTCGTCCCGCCCCCCGAGGCACTCGTCACAGTCGTCGGAGAATCCAGTGTCATCGAACCGCATGACAGAGACAGAGCTGGAGTTGCCAGTGCTGAGACAAACATTTAAAACAGCCGTTCAGGGGGCTGAAACTTCTATTGGCTATTACCAAACAAGGAAAACACGTTGCTCTAAACAAGATCCTACTGATTTTGCTTGCCAAATATCGGTCTGGCGACATTTCGTTAACTAACTACATTTCATTAGAATCATCTAGATCTTGGACAAATTTAATTTAATATATATTCATGTTTTTGAAGTATATACAAAATATTTTGAAATATATATATATCATATAATTTATAATTTATATGATATTTGTTAAAATATTGAATAAAAAGTTATTCAAGTAAATTATATTTTATATATTATATTATATATTATAATATATGACAAATTTCAATTACTTATTTAAATGCTGATTATCATTAAGAAATTTATTTTTTAGTCGCCATTCTATTTACATAAAGATGCTTATATATATTTGATGTCTTGATTGAAAGAAGTCAGTATGAAAAGTTATAATACAAAGAAAAAGTGAAATTTAGCTTCAAGTAAAAAAGTTAATAATATAGGTATCAAGAAGTTTTTGAAAGAAAAAACATACGTTTTCTCAAAAGTTTGAAAAATATTTGAACAACAAATAATTATATCTTTGAAATTTAGTTTTAATTAAAATAAATGAAAATATTTTTAATTCTGATGCCCGATAAATATGAATATTAGTAATATTATTGGTATTTTAAATAAGTTAGTATAGTTAATGATTTTAATGTAAGTAATAATTAAATTAATTATATAATTAGTCAGTTTTAACTCAATATTTATCAAACATTTTGTAGTGAATCAAGTGAAATTGATTCATTCACCAATTTTTAATGCATACACTAGTCATATCTAAATCCGGGTTACAAGTCTTAATTAATTAAATGTTAATAATAACTAATAAATATAAATAAAAATGTTATATTTTTAATACTTCAATAGTATTATATATTTATATTATACTTATTTAATGAAATATTATAAATAATATAATTTCCTAATATTCCTAATATTCAATTTTATGTATTAAACATTTTTTTTAAATAATCATTTATATAAAATTAAGTATTATAATGATCAACATGAATATATATTTGCAATTATTATTTTTTAAAAAATACCAATTAAAATCAAAATAACGTGTTTTCCTTTATTAATATTTTCGTTGTATTGCTCTATTCACTTAAAAATTTAAATTATAATATATCATGAATATTTAAAGGTATACAGTATCAATTGTTGTATTGGACATACAAAACAAAAGCCGTTTTCACTCTTTTCTATTAATATTTCTCTTTTGTACAATATGAACATATTTTTGATAACTATTTAAGTTCAAAATTTATAATTAAATACCTTAACTTATTAAACATGCACAATTGTAATGTATATATTAATATCACCAGATTAGCATTTTTGATTTAATATATAAGAAACTTATTTTTCAATATGATTGCATGTTTAAATAGTTATTTTTAGTGCAATGCCATACTATTAAATTGTCAAAAAGCCAACAAAGCGATTAATAATATTAATAACAAACTTTACACAAAAAAAATTTTAATTAATATAAAACCTTTCACTGTTTAAAAACAAAATTCTATAAATCTCTTTGTACTTATATTATAGTTGTGAATGTAGATATACATTAAACCATTATAGAATTTTCCATTCATGCTTTTTGTCATATCCAATATCCAAAACACCTACACATGTTTTGCTTAATTGTATCAACCCGAAGCTTCTACAAAACACTATTTAACTACTCTACAATAGGATGACTCAAATGTTAATAATAATAATATCATTAACAAATGTTAACAAATAAGAACTAACCAAATAATCGAAAATAAATTTAAAAAGATTAATTAGGTTTAATTTATAGTGATAAGCGATCGAAGTACAGGAGTAAAATAAATAAATAAAAAAATGTAATGTGGTGGTTGGTGTCGGTCATGGTACATACCGGGATCGCCGAGGGGCAGGAGGGGGTGGGCAGAGATGCTGGAGCTGCCCATAAGGGAGCTGCTTGAGGTGGCGCCACGATAGCCTCCCCCCTCCATGCCCTGCAATGCCCTACCACTGCTAGTCTGCCGGAACGAATTGGACCTACGAGCAAGAGAGAGTCAAGTTCAACATCAGACCTATGCTAACTAAACACGAGTTTTGTTTACAATCTCATCATTACTAATTGATATGCGAATGTTAATTTTAATTATATAATTATTTATCATTAAACATTTCAATGTGTATTGAATGTTCTCCTAAAACAAGCATTATTTTTTGTGACATTATTAACTATTTGTGTGTTTCGTATTTTTTAAATAAACTTTAAATAGTTTTGAAGTGATCTATTCATTAATTGTTAAATAACTATTCAATTCTGTAACTAATTATTATTGATTTACTAAAGCTACGAAATTGTAGACAATTTATATTTTTTAAGAAAATTGTCATACTGAATGAATTAGTCATGCTAGACGAATATTAATTCATTTTTGTTTTTTGTTATAAAATTGTAAAAATAATCTGTAATATTATAATAACTAATTTTACATTCAGTTGCAATAATATTAAACATAATTTGACGCCGCGCGTAGAGTAGTGATATATATGAATTTCTAAAATACAATTTTTTCAACAAAATATAACGGGGGGAAACGCATTAGGAGAACAATTTTAATAAATATTAGTATTGATTCTTCTCGAAGTATCAGTTATATAATTTTTTAATAAAAATATTTTCTTTTTAGTATAGTAATACTATTTTTTCTATAATTTAACTAATGCTATCATGTTTTGATATTACATTTTGTGTATAATAATAACAAGATTCATTTAACTGATTAATAAATGTATATGTATATATATTGCTTCATTTGTATTATCATGTCAGTTTTCACATCAGTGTGATACATCATCAATAACTACATTTACGTACCTATCGCTGCGGACAAAAGTGGAACTATCCGGTATCTCGGGGGAAAAGTAGCTACTTTTCCCCCTCTATAACAGATAGTTCTACTTTTGTTTCACTGCGACGGTGCGTAAAACAACGTACTTTTCCTCGGGCGCGGTGGCGCCTTCGGCAGGAATATACTATTATTAGGATTTGATTTTGAATGGCTTATTTTAATTTTTAAATCTTTAAATTAACGTAAAACTTTATTAATTTTTATTATTTATTTCTTTTATTCTTAACTATTTTAATGTTCATTTACAATTTGTTTTTAAAATGTTCTTGACAGTTTATCTTGCCTTCCCTAAGTAGTCTTCATTAATTTTGTAAATAAAATAACCAATTCTTAAAATATTATTTGAAATAAACGATTGCCTTTTCTTTATATGTATGTATATGTGTGTGTATATATTGCATATATTTCATCATGCAATCTTGAGGACAATTCCACAAATGATGATCCGGGGTGCTCCCCAAAAATCGTATATTTTTTTAGATTTTAAAAACATGAAAAATTTTTCAAATTTATTTGCAAAAATTAACATCTACAGACTCATAATTAGGCATTTAAATAAGATGTGTCCTCATATACACCAAAGGGTATATTTATAAAATTTGTATATATATTACAGATAAATATATATTGTAACTTGACATGAACATGCTTATTGAGAAAATGATAGATTTCATTTTATCGGGGGTAATTCCGAGATAAAAATCTAAAAAGTGAAAACTAATTGAATAAATTTCTGTAATAACAGTGAAAATTTGTCATTCGTGCATGGATTAATTTTAAATAACAACCAGAGGTAATTAGCCATTATTTACAAGAAACTAAAGTACTTCCATACAAAGACAAGTACCTCGTTTCTTTCAATTTTTTTAATCGGTTGTAAATATATTAAAATATAATTGTTATAAAAATGTAACTCATCAATCGCGAACTATAGAATTCAACATAAGGAAAAGGGTATACATTGCTGATCGGGTTTGTCGTGCCTGATGGTGAGCCTGACTCCCCGCCAACCCTGTCCAAGCAGGCAACACTGATTAACGGATCACATCAACTATTAATACTAAATCGATAAAATGATTTTATATCTATTGATTTTATTTAACAGAATACTTTTGTGATGGTGTATAAATTTCTCCCGGTAAAAGCAAGACCGTGCCACCTCCCGTGATTTCTACAAGGTGTACACATTAATAATTCTATTATTGTTCAGATCATAAAGCTATTAGAAAAGAGTAAACTTATGTATTATTTCTTTTTATAACTCTATGCATATATGAAGGTATTTTAAAGAAATAATTAATATCATATTTTGTTGTTAAAATGAATCTCATATATTTTTAATATTAATTTAACTTTTGGCTCATGAAACATTAATAATTCAATACTTAATATATAAATTATGTAAATATATAAATAAGTGATCATATTTTTTTTTGCAAATATATAATTGTAACATTTAAAAATGTGTAAAAAATCTATACAATTATAATTTCTAATATTATATAGACTGTTATGATATATTTACGATTGTGCAATAATTATGAAAAGTATTATTTGTGTATATACTTAAATTCCTTAATTGCCAAAAAGAAAGAATATTTTAAAGAATATTTAAGATACCTTATTCTTTATGATTTGAACAAATAATAAGAACAAGGGATAATATTATGGTACACATGCACTATCTACCAATTACTCATGATTTAATGGTAAGAATACAAACAACGCTCATGTTTATCTCACAAAATTTCTCACCTATGGAAAGTCTGCCTTTTAACATAATTGTCCCGAACGAACTCCACTATCTGTTTTTGTGTTTTCCCGCTATACCTGTCATTGAAATAATTTGTTTATTTTGAAACGATATTAATTAAAATACAATTTAATTTCGTTCAAATTAAATTTTACAACACACATATATTTATAACATATACCTAAATGATGATCCTCGACTTAATACTCTGGTTTTTTGTCTTACTACTCTTTTGACAATTGTACATCGGAAAAAACCATGATTTTCTACACATTTCTTCCAAAAATTTTTACATTCGTTACGTCCTTCAAAAAAGAATTCAACGGTATCCTTATAAAAACCCTGAAACGTAATAAAATATATAATTTAAATACAGGTTTAACATAATTGTTTACGTATTAAATATAATTTGTGAAATTATTTTTTATTTGGTTATTATAAACAACTATTTTATTTCTTTAACTTATATAAATATTTCTATACATATTCACATAATATTTCTCACTTTAAAAATTAAGATTATTATTTAATAATATTGTTAATTAATTTACATAATAAAAACCAATACTCACATAACCCTCGGGGTGAAGTTTAATTAAAAATTTTTTGCGTTTGAAACTGATTTTTCTAATTTTGGCCCAACTAAACGTGTTAATTTTACTATAATGCTGGAAAACGACTATACCCATGTGTGCAACTGCTAAATTTAACGGCACGCCTTCATGATCCTTAGACAAATGTAAAAATGTTAAAATTATAGTATACTACTATAATTTTATAATAATAATCAATATAATATGTTTAATAATTTTTTAAATCATTGAATTCTAAACATTTTTACAAATTTCAACGGTACCTTTGCAGCATGCATTTTCATTCCATAAAGTTCACAGCGTCGTGCAGTTTCAAGTAGATTAAGATCTGCCTCAGCAGGTGATTGTCCACTATGAAACAATACAAAACTTATAAAATAAAAATGTTAAGGCAAAAGGATTTAAATAATGTATACATTTATTATAGGTTATATACGATGTAAATTATACTTAAATACATGTAACAAGTATAAGAACAATAATAAAAACTAACGCATGTTTCTTGTGGTTTTCCATAATTCTTCTTTCCAATTCTTGGTCTTGGTGTGGAACAAATTTATATGTTGATAAATATGTATGATCAGGGTAATCTTCCTGAACATAATCTCCACATTCAGCTATAAAATTGTGCGAAATTTGATTAATAATAAATAATGTACAAAGAATATTATTATATATATGGATGTATAAATGATACAATATTCAAAGTCGTTAAACTACTTTAACAAAAGAATTAATAATTTATATTATTAATTAAGAAAATAAATATTTGTATTAAATTATATGAATCGATTGTCAAAAATAAAGTCAATAATAAAATATGTTATTAATAATAATTAAAAAAAAATCATTTTCTACGTGTGAAAATTAATTGATCTACAATAATAAATTCTTATAACTTATTAATTCATAAAATAAGTATTTGAAAATATCATATAATTTTGAATTATATAAATAAAATTACAAGAAATTTATAAAAATATATATACCCTGCACAATGTAACTGGCCATTAATGCAGCAGTGTTATCATTACATTGGAGTAAACCTTGAGCTAAATCTCGTTTGATTTGCAAACAAAACAAATATCTTGTAAACTCTTCTTCAAGTTGTGCAGGATCCGGTGTATAAAATTTAACACAAAATCTTAAAAGTGGATCAATCAAAGATAATCCTACTTGTCTACAAACTGGTTTCTCCAGATCAAGCCAATACTATAACACAAATATTGCAAGGGCGACATTACTTATCTTTGGTAAAAATTTTGCTTTTGTATTATTAAAAAAAAAGTCTCACAATAGACATTTGGAATATATATTTATAAATTTAAAAATATTAGCACACATTTTGGTAATATAGGTGGTATATATAAGTATATACAGTCG
Organism: Psilanteris sp. ZL-2020; assembly: GCA_022817085.1. Lineage (NCBI taxonomy): Eukaryota > Metazoa > Arthropoda > Insecta > Hymenoptera > Scelionidae > Psilanteris > Psilanteris sp. ZL-2020. The sequence goes on from JABFQC010002897.1 coordinate 9,864, forward strand.
TATATCATGAAGCCTCTTAAATGTATATTTCCATATTTAGCATTTACTTAAATTAAAAGAAAACTTTTATTTTATGTTTTATAGTTCATTTATTTTTAAACAATTTTTTATTTTCATAAATCCAGTTATTACATATAGGAAACAGTAGCAGTATTAAACATTAAAATCTAACTAAGAAAACGAATTATACACGCAGCAATTCATATTTAATGTTTTTAAACCATGGTTTAAACAAATTTAAAAACATATTTACTTATTTTATATAGGAATTAATTTATTTGCATCTGTTACCAAATTTCACACGGTTTCTTTTCTGAATATAAAAGATATCAAAAAAGACATTATCTATTAACAAATATTGATACTTTTAAATTTGGTAATATTTGCCTCCTTTTTAAAATGATAATAGAATCGTAAAGATTAATAGTTATCGTAGTTGTGCATTAGTTTAGTATTAAATATTCTTAAAACAGCATTCATAATTTTAAAAAATGTATGTTACAAATTTCTTTTTGAATTAAAGTAATATAAAACAGATATGAAATTTCTAATGTCATATAAAATGACGATTATGAAAATAATAACTTCGTTTTATGAACGTACAATACAATATTCTGAAATTAAATAATATTCTTGTTTTATATTATATCCAATATAAATGTTATTTTAAAAACAATATTTAACGCAATGAAACCTTTTTCTTTTATTCTTTTCTGTTTTTAATACTTGGATATTTCATCGAGAATAAAATTTTATAGTTATATTTAATATAATAAATTCTAAAAATCATGCAATATATTAAAGTATTATAAAATTGAATAACTATTTAACGTATAATTCGATGAATTTATCAAGTTTAATTTTATCTTAGCACTTTTGTATAGTACGAAGTATTATATATTCTACCACTTTAAACTATTTTGTAGTATTTTAAATTATATCAATCATCTACAAAAATTACAAGAATTAATTTATATAACATTGATGATTCAGAGAAAGGTTTGAGCAATTTAAAAAGAAAAGAATCAATTTTAATTTAAAATGAAAAGATTTTACATTTAAGACTTTTTATATATTATTATATCTAGTCTGCACTAAAAGAAAGTTAAATTTCCACGAAGAAAAAACAAAAAGCCTGTTTCTGTGTTATATAGAGAACATTATAATAAAAATAAACTTTATGCAGAACACGTTTAGTCCAAAAATACATTAACTATAAGGCAGAAATGTTTTTTCAGACCGACGTTATAAATGTTTCCGTACTCCACAATATGACTACATTTTTTAACCTGGTAATAAAAGATTTGCTACTGATGTTTACTTAATTGCGTTTCTTTACATTTCTATTACCTTTTCGAAGACACAAATTATCTTAATATACGCGTATACGTTTGCCAAAATACATGATTTAAGTTTGTTTCTCAAGTATTTAGATGTGTATTAATATTGCAATTCCATATTAAAAATCAGATCCTTTAAGGGAAGGGGGAGGGTACCGCTTACAAATTTGTATATATTATAATACAATTTTTTTCAAAACTGTTTTATTTACACTATTTGTTCAATTAATTACTTTTCTTCCTAAAATATAAAAATAAATTCTTTAGTAGTGCATAGTAGAATATGTTTCATATCTATATTTTTCGATGTTTTATGTGCCTTCAGATTTGAGTTTGAAATGGAAAAAAGACTCATATTTTCATGTTTTTATTTTTAATAAAACAAATAGTTTTTTTAATAGTTCAGAATTACCCAGAAGTCAGGACAATAGACTACCGTTTTTAACGAGTTCACAGATTGCCTATTACATTGGGTTCCTACAATTTAGATGTACATTTTACAAAATGTATTAAGTAAAATAAAGTTTTAAAACATTATAAAAACATCGAAACATGTGCTTTGTTCTATCTAATACCCGAAAAAAATTGCAGTTTATCTATTTTAAGAGCGCTTGGGGAGGTTTCCCTCTATGTCGAAATATTACATAAATTGATATAATTAAGAATGAAAAATAGTTTACAATAATTACAACATAATAATATTAAAAATATTAAAATCAAAATAACTGAAGTATATTAGAAATTAAGTTGATATTTATATAATATAAGATAAATGAGCAAAGTTATAAATAAACTTTATATATATTATTTTTATTTTTAATTTGATAATTATAATAATTTAATAACCTATTATTAACATTGATCGATTAACAATTTTGCATTTATTGAATCTAATATTATAAAAAAAAAAATATTAAAAAAATAAAATTCTCTTCGTCTAAAGAATTTTTAGGAATTGAAAACAGCCTTTTTTGTTTATTGTTAATTAAATGGACAATATGAACATTTTATAAGAAAATATTGCTAATAGTAATTAAGCACCCATAATACAAATTAATTTCTAGATAGACTCCTGAATAGTCCATTGACTAACTATATTGTAACAATAAAAAAATTAAACACCATATATTATATGTACATTGAATTTTTATAGTTAAAACATCATAAATGGCATGAAGCAGCAGAATTTATAAGGGTGCTTAGTTTACCTTGAAAAATCAAATATGTCGAGATAATTACACCATGGGAGAAAAGTCATTCCAAATAATCCTGTAATATTTTCAAAGGGGACAGCTGTCTGAACTAAAATTAGTTCAATCACATCGACCCTTGCGATAGGTCACGAGGGTAACTATTATATAATTTGAAATCAGAACACTAATTTTTTCGATGGGTTTGAACTGTGCATTAATACATTTATTTGCGGGATTTATTTAGTGTAGCTTAATACAAAAAATATAATTTAAACTTATCTTGTTAAAACTAAGAAGTTTGAAATATCAAAGACAATTTTCTTCTTTATTTATAATACTCTTTTTAATGTACAGAGTTCTTTCATTTTATCTCTTTAATTTTTAAAACTATGTATTCTTTAATTCATTAGTTATTTTAAATTAAAACTTTTTTAATTATTCAAGGTTTATCATAATAAATTGAAAAACTCATATCAAATAAAATTATGCTGTTTTTCTTCGGGTTTTTCTCTAGAGTTACCCCTGACTTTCGCCGTTATATACTAATAACCTATATATGCAAATACTTTAATATGAAATTTACTAAAATAATAAGTATTCTTATTAAAACGTAAACATTTATTACACATGATTTGAAGAGTTCATTTTTTGAGCAAAACTAACTTGATAAAAATGAAATATATATATATATGTAAGCTAGCAACGTAACTACATTTTAATTTTTATTAATATCCAGATAAAAGTTTCATGAAAGTTAAGTTTTGAAAATATGTAATACATTCATGGAATATATAAAATGAAGTAATATAATCGAAATTCCATTTGATGAATAATATAACGCATAAAATTGAGGAGCTATGTTGACTTTGTAATGCAAAGATGAAAAATAAATAATGTAAAGAATATGAAACTATTTGTTAATTGCAGGAAACTGCGCTCAAATCTAGATTTATTAATACTCAAATGCTTTAAGTATATAATAGTTATAGTATACGACATTTATGATTGAAGATATGTTCATAATAGTAATTTTCTGGTATAAAAGTATTTAATGATATTTTTAAAGAATCTTTTTAAAGTAACATATTTCAAGGTTTTCTAAAGATAATACAAAATTAGTTGTAAGTACCCTAATTATGTATGAACTCGTTCATAAATATGCATAAGCTAATATTTTACTCAGATGAATATTGTAGAAAATAATTTTAATATTTACTGTATTTAATTATTCATTAAATAAATTTTAAAAGCTATACATATCATTACTAAGTTTGGAAAGTAAAGTAGTGAAAGCACGATATAAAATACAGGAAGATTAATATAATGTTAATAAAAATGTAATTTTTATAAATACTATTTTTCGTTATATAAAATTGCTTATTACAACAAATTATGACACAAAATATAATTATTTTTTCACTTTGCCAGTGTGGTTTTTCTAACTTTAGAAACGTAATTGTTTCCTCGTAAAATGACAGTATTTATTTTTAGTTTAGAATTTATATATAAAGTTACAAAATTTCGTTTATTTAAAAAGTGTTCCTATTATTTAATAGTATAACAAGAATTATTGTGTACTTATTTTTTGGAAATGCACATTTCAATTATAAATTAATAATTTTATAAATGTTACACGTATGAATTATAATTTTATAAAATAAATATACTTAAAATTGACTTACTTATATTAGAATTCATGGCCAAAATTGCAATTCATAAAATATTAATTCAGATTTTAATAATAAATCAGAATAAACTCTAATTGAACACAAAAGATTTGTATTTCGATTTATGGTAAACATTTGTTATATAAACTACATTAAAAATGTTACCATTATTAATTAGTAAAATGTAATAAGAATTATTAGTTCTTATTGTTATTGTTATAAGTTTTTAAATTAAATATTTAATCCAACTTGAAAAATAGTATTTAATTTTATCAATATTGAATCGTATCCTAACAAAAATTTACTACTTCATTTCACGAAAATATAATATTGCTAAAATATCAATACGAATTTAAGCGTGCTTACAATTTTCAGGAAAATAAATGATTAAGCACAAAATGAAGTGGTTTTAAAGAGTTTGTCACACAAAATACATGACCTATATTAATCTAGTTATGTCTTGAAACATTTTTAGTACTTCATTTATTGCATTTTAAGGGTATAATTTACTTACGAAAAATATACACTAAAAAACAATGTCGTTTCAATGTAATTAAACTTTATACTTATAAAATAACTACCTAATTTACACGGAGAAAAAAATATAACGTAAAATTACTATACTTCATGATAAAGCAGTCATAAATGACAAGTATCTGCAGTTTTATAGTATATTATATAATTGTTTAACGTTTTATTTGATTAATTTGTCATTCCATATAATAAAATTATTATACGTATAGTAAAAATAATCACAGAGAAATATTATGATATTTTAAAAATCATTGATATACAAGTCGAAAAAATTATATTAGAATATCATTAATTTTTCCAGACAGTATGTTAAAATGTCATTGAAGGTTAGTTTGGCGTTTAAATCAGTTAACCTCATCATCGTATGTAGTGCAATAGTTTGCCACTAAGCGGCGCAATTATATGAATTATACCTCGAAAGTATATGAATTTGATGTAGTGTAGTATATATACACTTTAATAACTATTATTATAATTGCAAAAGAGAGAAAAG
>JABFQC010002898.1:0-15090 GCA_022817085.1 Psilanteris sp. ZL-2020
TATTTGGGTACAGCATTACATTTCTTACGTATACATAAGATACGTGATAAATACAAGAAAAAATGTACACTGTTTTTCTTTCATCTTATCAGCAAACATTAAGCTATTTAACATTTTATTAAGCAATTTAATTTTTAACGAACTGATTTTTCAAGAAATACCTATATATAAGTCTATATATATATACATACTCGAGGGGTCTGCATTTGATGGGTTCATTTGAATATCTTCTTTCATTTCTATAAAAAAAATGATATTAACCTTCAACCTATAATATTGAACGTAGAAAGCATCTTAAGAGTTAAATAACAACCGCAATTTTATATTTCTGACCCTTTATTTAAACTAGAAACGAGTTTGAAACACATTTTGTGAAAAGGATAATTTTAAAGATTACCGTACAAATTGAATTTTGACTCTTACAAATTAAAAATATCAGAAACACCATAGGCAATTTCAGTGAATGATTGACTGTTCCGATATAACTTTGTCAGTTTGCAATAAAATAATTATGTTTAAGGCACGTTGGAAACATCGCGAATGCGCGTGAATATGAAATTTCGTCGCCGAAGCACAAATTTAATTTAAATTTCCTTGCAATGATAAATACTTATAAAGTCGCGCACAATGTATTTCATTATACCATCTCCAGTAAAAGTTACAAATGCTGTGTTAATTTATTCCAGGCTTTAAAAGAATTTCCAGAGGAATTAAGAGGGGACGTTTCAATGCATTTGCATCGCGAAATACTACATTTACCTATTTTCTACTCTGCCTCGCAAGGATGCATGAAACTATTGTCGTTACATATTCGAAGTAACTTTTGCGCACCGGGCGAGTTCCTTATACACAAAGGGGATGCTTTGTCATACATTTATTACCTCTGCAACGGTTCGATGGAGGTAGTTCAAGAAGGAATGGTCGTCGCTATTTTAGGTAATTCTTAAACATTCGCATGCAATAACAAATAATCTCATATGAATATCATGCATCGAAATATATCGCTCGTTCCATGCAATCAAAATTTAATGACACGCAATAAAATTAACATAAACGCAAACACGTAAATTATACGTGGTAATTATGTTATTCGCAATTTATTATTAACGTAATTGCCAATATTTATGTTGTAATCCTTATATAAAACAGATTTTATAACGTTAATAACTATTTACCTATGGTTCAAATTTATAATATACAGCATTTAACTTTGAGATATTATTATAATTTAAATTTAATTGTATTTATTGGTTAATTATTTATCTGCATTAGTTTCTACAATTTGAACAATAAATTCTTTAAAATGAGACGATCGTTTTTTTAGTAATAAATTGTCAATTATTATTATAATCGATTTATTTATTCCGTTTATAAATATTATATATATATTATGAATGTGTCTATAGTAATGTATATATACGTCTTAAAAAATACAAGCAAAAGAGCAATTTTTCATTCGAGTTAAATTGATCAAGACACTATTACATTGCTGGAAGCAAATACGAGTATTATAAAAAGGTAAAAAAAATTGCATGCTACTTGCACAAAAAATTGTTTGCAGTTTATACAAAAAAAGTGTAATGTTTGCGCCCAATAAACCAAGCAAAAATCATTTTGTCGCGAAATTAAACATTTGGTTTATACTATTACTATAATTATTAAAACAAAAAAGGCAAAAGAAAAAATTAAGTTTAGAAAATTTAGAGTAAGATATACCGAATGATATAATTATCATTATTAAGGTTCCTTTAAATTTATTTCTTTAAAAAATCTCGTACATCAGATCGAACCAAAATTTGTATTATATTGCTTAAATAATTGAAGAATACAATTGCACTTTTAATATGCAAAATATGTCGTTGTCAATTTTGCTTCAACAAATTCAAATAAAATTAATAAAAAAAACTAAATCCTAAATGTTTGCAACGTTAAACTTAGGAATAATCATAACTCATTTCAGAGTTTTTCAGTTTGGTCTATTTTTATATCGCTGGTAGATCATATTTTCCACGCTGGAAATTATAATACAAATTAGTAAAGCAAATATGATTTTAAGTTATTTCTAATAATTTTAAATGTACTTAAAATGCCACTTATATTTAAAGTTAGTTACAAATCCATCAAAATGGTTTAGCGTGCTTATAACACCACACAAAGTTCTGAAACAACTTACCAAAGTTTAAAGGTCAAGTATGCCTTTTTTTTCCTGTAAAACAGTTCAATTTGTTGGTATAAAACTATTATTACATAAACAATTTACAAATCATTTCAAATTGCTTATACAAGCAATAATCTGAATAAGGAAATAAGATTTTCTTAATGTTTAAGGTAAAGGTGACTTAGTCGGCTGTGATATCAACTGTTATTTGGAGCACAGTTGCAACGGAGGTACTATACAAGGTTCAACCGACGTGATTGCAAAGTCAAGTTGCGACGTGAAGGCCCTCACTTATTGTGATTTGAAATCCATTAATATTCAGGGTCTGGTGGAGGTGCTGCGCCTCTATCCCGAATTTCAGAAACAATTTGCACATGACATCCAGCACGACTTAACGTACAATTTACGCGAAGGCTACGAAGCGGAGGTAAAGCAATCGCCGGAACATACTTTGTCGACAATAATTATAAACTAACATACGTCCATATGCGAAAACAAGTCATATGAAATATTGTTTTATAATTATTCATTTCGTAATTACAATCGACAATATTGATTCTTATTGTATATGAAAAACAAAGTGAAAGAGAACACAAATAACTATTCTTTGCGTGTAAAATCTACGAAGATTCCGTTCAGAAAAGTTGTATATTTATTTTCTATTTTTCTTTTGATTGTTCGTAAATGAAATTTTCAATTGTAATAACTGTACAAACATTGTTTATTGATTGATTACGAATGACATAGATAATTGCAAAATTGTGACTACAATCCAATTTTATTTTGAAAAAATAAAAATTTACATATGGTTTCATTAAATAAACATATAGTGGCAGTGGTTAACCATTTTGCAGATCTATTTACAATTACACTTATAATAATAATAACGTTTTGGATGAGCATGATGTGTTTGGCAAAAACAAACTTCATTAATTGTTTAAATTGTATATAAATATATATGTTTATATATCAGATTAACTGCAGTGTTTGAAAATGAGAATCAAAATTACATTTTGCATAATTAATAATAAGCTTGGTCACAAAAACTATATAGCAAACAGCGAACTCGAAATTCAGACGAATTTTACGTACATCAACAAAATATTAAGTCAAATTTACATAAACTTTGCATAAGTCTCAGACCGCCAGCTTTTAGTGCATCAAAAATAGTTTTCGCTAATTGCAAATGCAAATATTTTATTACACATACCAAACTTTAAACAATAAGAAGTAATATTAATATGCAATAACCTGCGGAATAGCCATTGTTTTACCAAAAAATATTCAGTCATATATTATTTATATATTATTATTCGTAATCATATACATTGTTAATCCATTGTTCATGTATGAACGAACATTACAAAATCATTAATTCGGAAAAGTAGTAAGATTCATTACATGTGAATATAATGAAGAGTCGTGGAAACGACCCGTCGAGCCATTCGACGTGAAATTAAATTATAATCGTAAAATATTTTATTTTCGCTAAGAAATAATGAGTATAATTAATATGACTTTTAAAATAATTATTAAGTCAGGTAAAATTTTATTGTGAAATAGTAAAATTAAGAGAAATTGTGTGTACCCTTCTATTATTACATTCGTAGAATGGATTTTTAGATTTTATGAATACTTTTTGGAATGGTTATGACAATATGCATAAAAAAAGAAATTAGTATAGAAAAAAATAATAATTTTATTATTTTTAACTTACAGCAAGATTCCGATATGAATGGAGGACCCTCTCAAATTCTACCATCAATAAGTGAAGATGATGAAAACATAGCTGATAACGAGACTGCTGCGTTGTCACCTTCGAGATCGTTACACGCAAGCCCAAGGCATGCTAAATTCAGGTACGCTTTAATTAAATTTGATGAACGAACGTCGTTTATGGGTATTGGATTAAAACAAACATAAATAATTTATCAATTTTGCAGACATGCAATGAGAGGGAGGACACAATTTGCACTTGAAAAGTCAGCTGATGAACATTATCAAGGCTCTGTTGAAAGACTGGATACTCACTTTACGACTTTGCATCAAGATTTTGCAGCTCTTAGTTCTGAAGTATGCATTTTTAGGCACTAATAGAACTTTGTTTTAATAATTAAAAACTGTAAAAATTTTAGCTGTATACAAACTACTATTTATATTTTACATATACTTTTAGTTAAAATTATAAAAATAAAATCAACATAATTAAACTTCCTGAAATTTTAATATTACAATAAATTTATATCGATAATAGATACAAAATTATTATTATAATTAAAATAGTTTAGAAATAAAATCATCGATCAGATCAATTACTATTTACCATAACTTCAGATATCTTTATTTAAAAAAATCATGAATATAAATTATAAGAATTAGAGTTAATATATAATTAATAGATATTATTAAAAATGATCAGTAAATGTTACTAATTATGATATTTCTAATTTCATTCTAATAAGATAATTTCTATCACAACATGTTCATCTAATTATATAATTTTAAAAGCAATTTAGAAGATAATAATAGATTAACGAAAACAATTTTAAACTACGTTTCGTTTTATGTTGTTAATCAATGTAGTAACGTTTGTAACATCAAACTCACTGAAACTTAAGTAGCATGCAAATATGTTATTGGTGCTCAAATTTAACACCTAACGGAAGTTAAAATAATTATAATATTATTCAAAAATAGAACTCTCATTTTTCCAAAATTCAGCTAAGGGTTTATTAAAAGTTTTAACCGGAACAATTACAGTTATTGCAAAAGCTCTCTAAGAAGTTGAGTGAAGGTAGCGACCGCAGAAAATTGTTTTAGCAGAATTGAGTAAAAACCTTCAAACGCCCGTCAAACTTTCATTAAGACTACATAAACGAAGGTTCCTCAATGATAAACTAGAAAATTATAGAATTTTAAATTACCATTTACTGCACAGTATATGTAATTGAATTTGTAACAATGTTATATGTGTAAAAGCACAAAAGATATAATTTTTCAAATTTACATAATCATATTTTGTGATGATAAAATGTTAAATACATAATATAAACTATGATTGGAATAGAATGAAAATACGAATGGAATACAAATCTCATAATAATCAATATGAAAATAGCTATAATATAAAGTTCTCTAAATAACAAAAAAGAATTGAATCCATTATTAATAATTATTAATTAGTTATCATTTTAAATTATATAAATACATAACATATTATTTATCCTCCATTAATTAATTATAATCAATTAAATTTGATTAAATCAGTAAAATTAAATATACTGAAATGTAATTTTCGCATAATCAAACATAAAATATCATCAAAGCATAGTACATATTTGTTTAGAATACATTAAAATATTAATGACGTATTTGAATCAAAAACCCTCTTTTTTATTATAATATATATATATATATATATTTTCTGTTTTGTTTGAAATGCTAGTTAAACATTCGACTTCTTTTAGGTGAGGCACGCTATCCAGATAATTCAAATGATGTCAACTTCACCTCAGAGTAACCCAAACTTTTCAACACCCGCGCCGCAGGTATGTGGCTCTTTGGCTAGAAGCTCTTCCCATCCAGCAGAAGCTGTGTGTTGGAGTGCATCAGATACTCAAACCAAAGCCCAAACGTCAAGCATAAGCACCGAGAGTATCGAGCATTGGATCCGAGAAAATCCTCAACGCGTGATGACGATTTTAGGATTGAGTCCGGAGGTGTTACAACCAAGCCTAACGACTCCGACATCACCGTCCTCACCACCACCGCCTCCATATGAACCGTTATTCATAACGGAAAGTGGAACATCAAGGTCCACTCCGAGATCTCCAGGTAAATGATCATTAACAGTTCACACGTTTTCTATTTGCATTTGGTTTTTCTTTGTGCTATTTGTTTGCTTCATCAACACATTTAAGCCATCAAATCAGCAAATATAAATCTTAATTTATTCTCGCTTACATGCTTTTTATATTGTTTGAAATATACTTTAAATTGATAATTGGATGAAACAACGGGATTACGAAGTTTGCACAAATATACTTTCCGTTCAAACATTTTCTCAGTAAACCGAAACTATTAAAGATCATTAGAAACTTTACGGAATTAACGACACGTTTCAAGCTTTATTTTTATTTTTTATTTCTTATTTTATACTTTATGTTTCAAAGTTTCAAAAGTATTGCAATAATATGGTTGCAATCAATAAAGTTCAACTATTTATATAATGGCATTGGAAATTTTATTTGTTAAAAAGATTAATTGATTTCGATGAACCGATATCATGAATCTTAAAATAGTTAAAAAATTTTGAAGACGTTTGCCGAGTGAAATTTATTTCAAGCATGTCGTAAATGGCACTTAATTATTTACCTTTGACTTAAAAGTATACATATTTACAAAGTTCCATTTAAGGAATGAACAAACTATTCGTATAATTAATGTATATATTTATTAGATTGTTAGATTAATTGTTTCAGTTATTCACAATAATTTCCTTTAAATTTGTAAACAATGTTTGCACAATTACATAGTTGCGAATCAAATTTAAAGTTATTAAATTTGATAATTGCAAACTATATATGAAATAATAATTTAACGAATGATTAAATATATATTCTTTTTTCAAATTCTGTTTTAAACATGTAATGCTTGATATACACTCTTTAATGTGTTATGCTCGTACAATTTTTTTAAACAAATGTTTAATTTATTTATAAAATTATAATTATATTATTCTATATAAAAACTAATAAAAATAATATTATGATAATAAAGTAACGTTATAAAATTTGAATTTCAGTCATTATTTTTAGCAAATTTTAAAAACTTATATGTTAAGTCCACTAAATGTACATACATATTTTGGTTTCTATATAAAACTTAATTAATAATGTCATTGTTTTTCGTGCGATTGATAATTGAGTAAATTTCTTTCTATCATTACTGTCAACTTGAATGTGTTATATTAAAATTTAATCTTTATGACTATTCTTTTCTCAATTTCTGACAATCTTTTCAATGAAAAGGTGCCATGCAAATAAAAAATGAACTATTTTATATCTTTTTATAAATACAAATATTTTCTATTAAACTAGATATTTCTTTTATGTTTAAAATTATATAGTATATTAATTAAAATATTTACATTACAAAATTATGTTAATACGGAAATCAAACTTGTTAAACATTTATAATTACAATTTTTATCATTTTCTTAATCCAATAATTTAATTTATAATAATTTACCTATGATACTTTTATATCATATTTTGATTTCCGGTATTTTAGTCTTTTAATTTCTTTGAGTTAATTTTATTTTTTTATTCTGTTTACATTTTAGGATCTAGGAAAAAGAGTAAATTTCATTGTCCAAGAGACTCTCAGAAGTAATATCTTGCTCTAAAAGCTCAATGGATCGGTATTATTAAATGGTACTAAAATAAATTATACCAATTTAAGGCATCTAATAATTAAACAAACAAAAGTTTGTTAAATTTAACAAAGAATATGGTACACTCAAATTTCATTAAAATTATTTATATAATTATAAAAAATCTATCAATGTATTAATTACTTTTCAAAAATAATTTCTACTTTATTATACATACATTGAAACAATGGGTAGTATGAAAGCTCAAACATTCTTTTAATATTACGGGACAATTAAACTAGAATAAAATTCGTAAAGAAACTCTTTTTAATTGATAAATAGTTTTTAAGAACTAAATCTAATCCATACATAAATTTTACTTATTTTCAGTACTTGATTATGCTTACTTACAACATAATACCACAACATTTTTTGTATACAAATGCAGTTTAATTAATTAACTAAATCAAATATAAAAACCTGTACTTTAAAATGTAATTAATCTTTTTTGTGTGTGTTGCAACTAGCCTAATTTATTTTATGAGTGATTTATGATTTTTATTATTATAATAATTAATTAATCCTTACTAATATCAAATACAACGTATGATAATATATTTTTATCGTGATATATTGTTTACAGTGTTACGTTGGAAGTATAATTAATAAGACACATATATTAAAATTTATTCAATTATTAAGAAACATCTTCATAGTAACGTATATATTATAAAGAATTGATTAATAATTTAAAAAGTTGTTTTATCGAAATAAATAAAAAATAAAAAACGTGGAACCGTTTATGTTAAAAAACGGGCACCGCTACGATTAAAAACCGATTACATTTCCAAATAAGTATAAAACATACTTTAGCTTAAAAAGTAACATTGTATAAAACTACTTGAAGATTGAAAAGTTACGTACGTAAGCGAAGCAAGTTCTAACAACGCACCTTAATGCATTATATATCGAAATCATTGAATTAATCAAGCCTTCCCTCTACCCGGCGTATCAATATCAATTCCGAACATGTATATTCATAAAACATAAATTTCCGAGAAACTAATATTTCATTAAATCGAACGCTACTGGGCATTCAGTTTCAGGTAACGGAACGTACAGGGAACTCGAAGACATCAATATCGAGGGAACGTCGCATCGATGGAGCCGAGATAAAGTGTCGCATCGATACAGCGCAGGAGACGCGGACAATCGGTTGCGGCAAACATCGGAAACTATACAACTTCCCGAGTCAAGATCGCTGTGCTTTAATCCCTTCGATAATTAAGCGAAACTGAAATTTGTCATCGCAATCGTATTTCACTTTTGAACAAACTTACACTCCGCAATTAATGTAATTCGCCACTTGATTCGTGTTAATTTATTGACATTCCATTAATTTCCCGTACGTTCGTGTCGCGCTCGTTCATTTATAATAAATACCGATGAAATGTTTTATAAGAGGATGTTTGACTAAACTGAGACAGTGGGATACGCGTGAATGCGTATTTTTAAAATGCAAGTATTATTTTAATACACGCTATTTATAAGTCCAAATACGATTGTAGGTGTAATGACGTTTGTAGGAGAATGACGTTTCTCTTACGTCGCTTTTCATCGTTGCTTTTCAGAGTCGTATTTCGTTTAAATGCTTATTATCAACCAAATGTTCTTCACCGATTGTTATTTAACAGTACGCGACACAAATTGCAATTCGCTTTGCGAAACTAAGATTAATACTGTGAGACCAGTTGGATTCCATCTGAAATTCATTAATCCCACGATTCGAATGAGAAAAATGTTTAACTTACGATTCGGTGATTTCGAGTTGACAGAAATGATCGTCAAATTAAAAACGGGAATACTTCGTTAAATCAAAGTAAATGTAATCGAATCCTCGTAAGTAATCGTAAAATCGTTTTTTGTTTGCATGAAACATTCGAGCAATGTTACACGTTAGTAGAATATTAGTAGAATTGAATAACAAATTCTCGTGGAATTGATTTAACGCAATGAAATAAATTTATCCTATTATGAAAGTTGCGTGATAAAAATCACACGTAAGTTTAAAGGAGAAAAATCGACTATTTTTCTAATTGATCTAGAATCTCATTGTAAAGCATTAAGACGTGGAGGAGTATAAAATATATAATGTATACGCTTAAACCTTATTCGTATGCTGTGGTAACGCTGAACTACTTTGCAACGTTCAGAGTTTATCTTTACAAAAAAAGCATGTAAATTAGAGCGATCCATAGTAACAAAAAACACGTGATTTTAGCAAAAGACTCTACGCCAAAGTATTTCAGATTACCAAAGTCAATTAGGTTTTAGCGTAACTTTAACTCAACTTAATGTGAACTCTTTAATTCAAAACCATCAAATTTCTTTTGTAACAAACAGATGCAAAGAATTTAAGGAGTCTATTTTAAGAAACTAAACGGAATAATAATTGTCCAAGTCAACAATCACGATATAATAACGCAGACTTATTTTCACGTCGTGCGAGCGCAATGTATAAATGAAAGAAGAGCGACAATTTGTACATAGAATTATTATTGTATTTCACGGTAGATTATTAAAATGTTTCTCTCAAAACGCTCAAGTAAGATTTTCGTCTGAAGTAATGGTTGCGATTACCAAATACGATGTAAGGCAGACGGAACAAAATCTGCGTTTATCAAACTTAAAATTAGCGGTTTTAAAGGAAAAGTAGACGGTTTTGACATTTTTCTTTAAACTATTTACAATTTTAAAGTAAATAATATTTATTTTTTCTATATAACAATATGAATATGATGAGCAAAATAAAATTCACGAACTCGTCGTGTAGACAAGTTTAATACCATCATCAGATTATTGTATATTATAAAGCACGTTATTATTATTATATTACGTTTATGTTTGTATTTTGAACGTAAATTTAGTTTTGACTTGTGTAATACAAATAAGACTGTGATATTTTTAATCTCTCTAGACGACTCAAAAAATTGATTTGAAACGTTTGTTCAGTTAGGGCAATTTATATCGAGAAAAGTTCATAGTAATTTTAACCATTTTGTGTGTTATAAATTGAACACTGAAGCGTGTGTAAAAGCTTCGTAATGCACTCAAGTTCAAAAGCAAATATTGCACTAGAATATGGCGCAAAAATATATAGAAAGTTTCGTTGGAATTAATCGATGAAACGTAGTAAAGTTAATTAATGTATACAAAGTAATAAAGAGTATTTATTTATGCTATTGGTGAATAAATTGATATCATAAGAGGTATGTTAGAGTCAAGTACAAACATACGTATAAAATAATTAATTGCATTTGATCAATACCCAAAATACTTGCCTCATTTCTAAGTGCCTTATGCACATTCATGATTGTTTGAAAATTACAAAAAATAAATTAATTTATATAATGTATGTATATTTTTTTCAAACTCAAATTTAATCATTAATTAGTTATTACTTTCAGGTAATAAAACTACAAATCTTATTTTTTGACATTATTGAAAATAATACATACTTTTATACTTTTTTATTCATGTTTGATTTAACTTTTTTTCATGTATAAGTTAAAGATGATGTTAAATATATTATGAAAAGATGACCTAGAGTTTGAAACACGAAGCCCAGAAACTGTCAATTACAACGTTATATAAATGAAATTATAAACGTTATGTATGAATATTAAGATTATTACAAAGTTTAATGCAAATATAGAACAAATGGTTAAACTTGCTTTGCTTTTTCTCCATAGTGTTTTAATAAAAATTTGTGTCGTATAATTACAAACCTACATACAATTTATATGAATGTTGCAATGCAATTCTTTGTATTTAGGAAAAACGCGAACGAAATTAATTATGTAGTAATAAATAATAAAATAAATGAACATATTTTCGACACGTTTGTAATAATAATATAAAATGAAGCTGGAAATTTGATGGTTTATCATATTAATTAGGATGATTTAGTTATCATTCTCAATTCTTTTTCTTATATTCATTGTGCAAAGCACGGGTCACTGCCAAAATTAAGTGAAATATTCCTTCCATAATAATAATAATAATATAATTTGTTTATATTTTTTGGCCATCTATTTGTATACAATTCCAAACTTTTTTAGAAAAATTACACACGAACAATTATTTTCTATCAATTTTATGTAACAAACAAATTTCAGAAATATTGTTTTATTATTAACAACAGTAAACAGTAGCATATTTTAATTAACGTACAACTTGATATATTATAAATTACTTGAACACGCTCAAAGGAGGTACTATTTTGCATAATTTGAAATCGTAGCATTTGATATTTTGGTGTATATTTAATTAAGACAATTTATTATAACATTACATATTGCAGTTTGAAAGCTTAGCACAAATATAGTAACGGAGTTGAAATGAAGAAAATCTGAACAGTATAAAAAATCAATCATTTTTGGTTTAGTTTTATTTTCAAATGAGCGTACTGAATACGAAAAAATACTTATTCTGAAGGAACTTCTACCCCTATATATATATCTGTCAACGTCTGACACATCAAATACATTTTTTCAACCATATCATCTTGCATATCAGTCGATAGCCATCTCGTGAATGATGGTCTTCCCTTAAAACAAGATCTCCAATACAAAAAAAGACATTTTTAACGAAGCATAAGCGCATCAAGTTTGTGCTTTCCATAGAGGTGGAAAAATGTATTTTCATGAAATTACGGTAATAATGCCGATTGCATCGAACGGCACACGCTAATTCATATCAACTATATTATACGCGTAATATAAGACAAAGTAAAGATAAATCGTATAGACGAAATTTCCAGCAACGCTCTCTAAATCTGTAAAAACTTCGACTATACGTTGAATTGTTGTCATAGCGATTAATATTTTTTTACAACAATTGCGAAACATAATTTAGAGTACTAACCATTATTATTAGTCATTCTACATTACATTAGTTCTAATTATAATTTTACGTTTTAAGTGGCTAGTTCGCAATTTCCATTTAAGGGACAGAGAAAAAGGACGATTATACCAAGCTATTCAGAGCTAAAGGGTTACATCCTTATCTCTAATTACATCACATATTTTGATGATTATGTAAGAAACCGCGAAAGTCACTTCCATCAAAAATATCTCGTCACATCATTCCATGTTTACACTTCTGTGATGAATTTTATTCTATGCAACACACGCGTATATGCATGCTTAAACGACGCCAGAATGAATTGCTTTTTCCGCTGCGTGATTATTCGATTTCATTAGGTTTAACCTCCACATTTTGTAAATATAGAAAGATGTAACCATATGTCAAACTGAACAGATGACGTCCACAAATTTGTATCAAAGATACACGTTCGAGGAATATGAAAGTAATGTTGTTTGTTTCAAAATTTTGCATAAAATAGTGTTTATATTGACAAACTTGAATACCTTAATTGTATAAATTAAATGATTTAATCATATAAAAGTATTCATTTTGAAAATTGTATTTTAACTGAGAATGAGTTATTGTAACGGTTTAATATAATTGTAAGCAATTTGATTTGTTATAAATTGAAGAAAAATTGTACATTGAATGTAACGAAACGTTAGAATCTTTAAGTGGGTTCGAAAAGTCTACGTATTAAATGTAAACTTGGTGAGAATTGAAAATTCGATGTAGCAATAAAACATGCAAATAGAAGTAATACACTATCGAGCATTCATTCGCAAATAAATTCGCGTACAATTATACATTGTATGATCGTGTAAATTTCAAAATTGAATGTACGATACAGTTTACACTATAATTCGCAATATATAAATACATATAATTATATAGATATGTGCAAATACAAATACATATTCTCGAACCTCGATCAATTCGAGATTACACTTCAATGTTGAATTTGTACAATTCTAATGTCCATATATCAACATTAAGTATCAGATAATCCATATTTATACAGAGTAATAAAATTGTAACATACATAAAAGTATTTTTTTAAAGTAATTTTTGAGGTTCTTAAATTATATACGAGAAACAACAATTGCTCGTTCAATTTTTGACTGTTCGACTAACAAATTTGTATCAATATCAATCGTCAGACTATGCAATAGTCAAAATCGATATTGTTTTTCGTTTCCTTTTTCATTATAATTTCGTCTTCCTGATTTCGATACAAAACATTGATCACTGTTTCAAATAACTCCGTTATAAATATGATTCAAGAATTGAATCAATAAATGCATTCAGAAGTAGAGTCTCTAATTCGTTGGACTACGTGCGTTAATTTGTATTCACAAAGTGAACAATATACTTTAATGTTAAGACCTAAACAATCGAAAAATAAAGTTTACAGTAATCGAAGACTGTACCATACATTGAGAATGAGGAACCGCAATAAATACTTTTTCAAATGTGTATTCTCTTAAGACATTTTTAACATTGTAGACTGCAACTGGGAGGCGTTATTTAACATCAATGTAAATCTTTAAATTACTGATATTATTATATGTATCATATACGGGAAATGTACTTTGTATACAGTTTGATATACTTGTAAGGAATAAGATTAATAACTTATACTTGTTTTTTTTCCATATTCGATTCCAAATTAAGGAGTTAATGAACACAATTATTCAAGGAGGCACAAACATTATTATACACAAATATTAATAACCCTTGATTTTATTAATTATATTATGAATATAGTTATTATATTAGTGTTGTAGTTATTCAAATTTCTATTTTGTTTTCTATCCAATTTGGATTATTTATTTAGTGATATACTAAGTATATTTTTAGAATATTTATTTACATGGTTCTAAGATATACTATTAGAGCATTTATTCTTAACAAACAATATCAGTACAAAATATTGTTTTAATTTGTTGTTATTGTCATATTTCATACGTACAGTTCCGTTCAATGTATATTAAAAGTAACATTTTTTTTAAACAGAATGCACTTACGTAAATTATGTCGTAAAATTTAATAAAATAACTCCATATCCATTAGTTTCAAATATAAAGTTTGCTATTCCAAGATCGTCAATATTAAATTTATTGGTTATTCATTACTATAGATATACTTCAGCTTCATTCTTAGATACTCATACGATTTTAAATTGAGTTATTATACAATTCAGGCTTCATGGAATCTGAATGAATTGTTGCAGACATGAAATTAACATAAAATATCTCGATAAGAACATTTATTATTACCATTTAATTTCTGCAAAGAACTATAAATACAACAAATAATACTTTAGATTTGTATTAAAAATGAAAATAAAAATGTTCGACACTTTACTGATAAATTTTGTATTTGAACAGAAATTTAATTCTTATCACTTATCAACCTATACAGTATAATTACAATTCAATTAAAATTGTGTCTATCTAATAGCCTTTCCAACGTTTTTTCACGTAACGCACTCATATAACAAACCTCGATTTACAGCGGATTTGGAAAAACACTTCACATTAGACAATGTAATAAATGAACAAATAATCTAGTTTGTATATAATAAACTGTATTAAAACAAAATATGTGATAATGCACGGCTTAAGCC
>JABFQC010002899.1:0-15086 GCA_022817085.1 Psilanteris sp. ZL-2020
TATTCATATAATATTCAAATAATAGTACTAATATTACAGGCATATTTTAATAATATTACTTCTAATATCCTACGAATATTCTACGAATATTATTTAATATTTAATAATATTATTCCCTTATAGGGTAGGCGTTGTTTTACAATGTCGCCATAGTTCTATGTCCCTAAAATTGCTGGATAAAAATATAAATCTGTATATGATATATAGAAGTGAATCCAAAGAGTGCATTTTATTAAAATTTCTTAACATATAAAACATTTGCATATGCAAGTTAATTATTTAGAGATTATACAATTTCTATTATGTGTTATACACAGGGAAGTGTAATGATTAAACAAATTTTTATTGGATCAGAGTCTAATCCTAAAACGTACGTGTATAGACAAGTATTACTTATAGTATGTCAGCCGGTGCTTAATAGGACCCGCCACTTTGGGGCTCCCTAACTACGGCCCTGAAAATATTTTTTGTAGAAAATATAGCGGAGCACATCGGGCGGCCTTCGGTCACCCTCACAAGGGAGTGCGGGGGGCTGCACCCCCCCAACCCCACCTTAAAAATCTAACCAAACCCAAAACGCGAGGGTCTTAGGGGGCCCCAGTACCGTATTTTACTGGTCCATCCCATTAAGCACCACTTCGTATATACAATATGGTGCTTATCAGGACATTTTTACTATGTTACCAAGTATCAATGTCCCATTATATACCATTTTATATATATATATGTATATATTTGACAAATGGTGGATAATGGGTCCAGTTGAGAACCAGCCCCAAAAACACCGACGTAGTGGTTCTTAATGGAACGGACCAGGAAAACACGGTGTTGTGGCCCCCTAGGACCCTCGCGTTTTGGGTGTCGCTAGAATTTTATGGGGAGGGGATTGGGGGGGGGCCCGCATCCTTGCGTGAGGGTGGCCGAAGGCCACCCGATGTGCTCCGCCATATTTTCTACAAAAAACAAAAATTTCAGGGCCGTAGTTAGCCTCAAAGTGGCGGGTCCCATAAGCACCATATATATATATATATATATATAGTATACGGATGGTTTCGTTAAACTTACATCAATAAATAAATTTGGCTAACGGCAGGTTCGAGAACAGGAAGCCATTTTGTTTACTATTTAAACAATGTTATTGTTTATGCGGGTGGCAGTTTCGAGGACAGACCAGTAAAATACGGTATTGGGGCCCCCTAGGACCTCGCGTCTTGGGTTTGGCTAGATTTTTACATTGGGGGGGGGGGCGGAGCTCCCCGCATCCCTTTATGAGGGTGGCCGAAGGCCGCCCGATGCGCTCCGCCATATTTTCTACAAAAAAAATTGTTTTCAGGGCCGTACCTAGGGGCCCAAAAAGTCGCTGTCCTCGAAACTGCCGTTCGTATATATATATGAATAAAAATATGCCAAGAAAATAGCATATATTTTATATTTAATTATTTCATATCAGTAGAAATTAAATGCATTTTAAACATAATATAGTTTTATTAAATACACGGAGAAAAAAATTTACGTTGTTTCGCTATAGAATACAGAAAATTACACTTACACTTTCAAAATTTTCAATTTGTCTTACAATTTATGGAAAATTCTTAGTTTCATTTGTAAGAAAAATGTAAAGTTTTTAAAGTACAAGTCTAATTTTCTTTATTTTATAGTAAAGTGTACAAGAGAGTACTATTATAATTATTTAATAATTATAATTAATTAATATGAATTATTTGTGATTAATAACATATTTTAATAATATAATTAATCGTTACTAACGATTATATTTTTCTTAACATGAAGGTTTTAAACAATTATGCCATTCAGAAATCACTTATACGAATAATGTTCTGAAAAATTTAAAATAAGAGATGAATGAATACATTATTATTATTATTATTATTATTATTATTTCTTTATTAACGGACATAAGTCCAATTTACATAGAATACATATATACATACATTTCAAACATTTTAAACATCAAATATAGTTTCACATATATCAAAGTTTTATTCTACATCTTTATATTTAATTAATAAGACCTGATTTCTCATCGACAAATATCCGCTTATCAAAGTCTGAATTAAAATATGCTTAGATTTTAAGATTATGGTCTTCAGTCTTCAAAGTTACCGGAGGTTTTCCTCTTTACAGTTGAACTTTATTACTTTATGAATCTTCTTGCTGGAGAATGTAACTGCGAATCTTGGAATCTTTAATAACGAAGCCGCTTCTGCAAATAAAAAAACCACTTTTGCTATGGAAACCATTAATTATAATCCTTATCCCTTTTGCTTTACATTCGTTCGTCAATGAAAAGTAATTTCCAAATGTTTACATTCAACAAACGCTCATCAAAATTTATATAGAATCTTTACAAAATTTAGTTATCAGTACTCCCTGTCTTAGGTATGAAATCAAAACTGAATATTGATTCCATCCGTTTTTGTTAAATTTTAATTAAATAGATTAGCATAACTTCCAAAATAAATAATCTGTGAATATATACACTGAGAGAAATAAATAACGAAAAATTACTATTTATTTCCTTAATTTGAGTCGTAAGAGATAAAGAATAATATTTACTGTTTTTAAAAGGAAAAATTAAGTTTTTTACATCGAAAAATACTGCTTTATCATAGTGTATTACTTTTCAAAATAGTGCTTTTTCTCTTATGATTCCAAATTAAGGATATAAATAGTAAGAAGTAATTTTTCGTCATTTATTTCTCTCAGTGTATTATACTTTATCGATTTCCTTTAATTAAAATGTAACAATGAAGACAAAGTTATTAAAAACACTACCGTATCAAATCTTTCATATAATATACATGGAGAAAAATAACATTTCGAACATTGTATTACGTAATTCAATAATATTGATACTATTTTCTGGTATTTTCTGTTGGTATTAAATATTTGTATATATTTTTGTTTCGGTGTACAGTACACTGATTTCTTTCTTATTCAGATATTATTTTTTTAAAATATTTCTTATTTCGGAAACTTGATAAATTATTTGTTGAATATTATAGTTTTACCGTACATATTGTATGAAAAATATACACATATTTTTATGCGCAAATTATTAATTTACGTATAAATAATAATTAGTTTTTAAAAACTGTTCTTAATGAAAAAGTAAATAAATAATAAAAAATAAAATTTGTTAAATACTCTATAATAAAAGAAAGAAAGCTGTGTGAATATATGTTTTTGCAATTCTGCATTTATTAATTGTACGTCATTGTACATAATAAAATAAAATATTTCACAAGATTATTTACGGCATAGTAGAAAGTAGAAATAAGAAGCACCTTCCAAAGGGAGAAAGATTGCTAAGTTTTGTTCTACTTTTGAATTCTATGGCAAATAATATTTCTTCAGGAACAGCAATTTTTGCATTGAATAAATATAATGGTTATTTTTGGTGTGCAGAACACGTCTCATATATATTTACTGCATATTTTATCAAAATGTATATTTTAAAATTCAAATTAAATATATTTCTTGTCAAATAATAATTCTAACCCACATATATGTATGTGTTGAGTACTTTAGAATTTTGATAAAATTATTTCTTATAAATATAATTTATATTGTATATACTGAGGGCATATAATGTTGATATAAAAACACTTATCGTGTATATGTACATTTATATATATACATAAATCTGATTCAGAACGAGTTCAATTTTTTTTCTGTTAAATATCACTGACTACAAAATTATATACGCTTTTAAAGACTACTTGTATATTAGCATTAGTTGTTATCGTGACAGAAAAACAATCGTGTAAAAAGCAAAGTCTTCTAAATAAATATTGTATTTTTGACGTATTTTGTTCGACAAAGAACGAGAACTATTAGCATGATTGACTCAGTGCACACGAGTAATCTCTTTTTTACACTGAAGGGAAACGTTTCACCCTCTAACGTTAGCATTCAAAACAAGATTCAAAATTTGCATCAAGCAACATCTGAGCACATAGCGAACAACTAATATTTGTTTCTTTGATAGTATTTTGTCAATAAATATCCTCGAAATGGAAAACCCGAAAATTTCAATTTTAAACGAGAGAAATGTTTTTCGTTGGATTTGCACGACTAAACCTAATCCGTTAATAAGATTTATTGCTTACTAATATTATTTAATAATTTGTTAAACTATTATTAATAATAAATATATATTTTAATGTGTCAATAACTATAAACATATATTATAAAAAAAAAATATATATATATATATGTCTAATATAGGAACTTAATCCTTAAAATATTCTCAAACAAAGCTTCATTTATTTAAAACTTAACTAAACAACTAATTCAAATTAATCTAATTTATATCACAATATATGTTAATTTTTTATATAATTATAGTTGGATTTCGTTGCCAATATAAGATTATAAGAATTAACATAGAAATAATATATAGAGATAATTCTACCTTAATTACTAATTTTCATAAAAACTATAGATGCAAAAAAGTATTTTTTTATTTTTTTATTTTATATAGCTTCAATAGTTATAAATGCTGATAGAATAATTACTCTATTTTCGAACAAAATTTAATTTTTTGTTTTCTACACTGTAAAAACTGTCGTTAGACAAATGTCTTATTTCAAGA
Organism: Psilanteris sp. ZL-2020; assembly: GCA_022817085.1. Taxonomy (NCBI): domain Eukaryota; kingdom Metazoa; phylum Arthropoda; class Insecta; order Hymenoptera; family Scelionidae; genus Psilanteris; species Psilanteris sp. ZL-2020. The sequence continues at coordinate 4,619 of JABFQC010002899.1, forward strand.
CATTTTTATTGAAAAGATAGTATCCCAAGTAGAAATTTCTCATGTAACTCGCGAGTTACTAGAAATTTTATATACAAATTATCTAGTAACTCACGAGATAATCGACAAATTTCTACTAGGGTATACGTGTCTCGATTTAAGACACTTATGTTTTACTAATGTAGATTTTCGAAATAATGCAGAATTGTTCAAATTCTCTCCATAAAACTCTAATATTATTAAGTCAACTTTGAATCAAAATATATCTGGTCTTTCAGGCACAAGAAATACTTAAAATTTTACCAAAATCGGTAATGTCTTCAACATTATAAATGTGAAACATTTTAAACAATATAAATGTGAATAAATAAATATATAAATTTAAACTAAAATCTGTTACTTGTGGGGAACCAACACACACGTAGAAAAAAGTTATATCGTAAATTGCTATACTTCTAGCATTCTGAGGATATTTTAATTAATGTTACGGAAATTATACTATACCTTTTTTTAGCAAACTTTCTTATATGATATAGTTCATTTTCTTATGATATAGTAAATTTTCTTATATGATATTGTACTGTGCAAAAATTTCACATTATAATGTTTACACTATCTTATAGTAAAAAGTACTGTATGGTATTACAAAAGTTACTTTAGAATAGTATAGTGATTTTGCATTGTTTTTATTTCGATATCCTTGGAATGCCAGACGCAGAGAAGAGATATGTGGATTCAATCAAAATTTTGTTCATTTTATTAAAATTTGGTTGAATGTACCAAATATTTTGTAAATCTAACAAAATTTTGGTTGAATCAACCTATCTCTTCTCTGCGTGTAGTAATGTTTAATATAACTTTTTTCTACGTGCATCCACACTGAAAAACATAATCTTACAAATTTTACCAAACTAAATATTATGATAAATTACGGTCAGAAAATTCTAAAAATATGTCAAATATTACCAAATAATTAGTAAATATCATATTGTCTAATGTTTATTTACAGTTTTGCTCACTTTTCCTCCTTTTATTATCTAGTTTGGTCAAATTTGTAATATTATTTTTTTTCAGTACACCTCAATTAACTACAACCAATAAAAGTAAAATAAATTTACTTCTCAAAATAAATTTTCATAAATCAGTGGAGATGCATATATATTACTCGCATGTATCGCATGTATATTATATACACTTTTGGATTCAGTTGAAATTACAGATCAGGATGATTTGAATGCAACTTTTAATGCGTTTAATAAGACTATTAATAACAGACAGGTGATCCTAGACAATCATATTTAAGCGCATTGAATTCATCTTATTATAAACATTAACTCGATCAAAGTTATAGATAATTTCGATTTGAGCTTTTTTATTTGAAAAAGAAATAAGATATTGTAACACATACGACCGCCACGTGACTAAATCTCCTTTTGTTCTGGACACGCCTCGAGTTAACATTGTACTTTAAGTGACATGGAAGCGCCAAAGGAAAAAGTAATACGCATTTAACTATGAAGTAATACACAGGTTACAGTCAAGATCATATTTTATTCCCAGTGAGTCGCTGTTAACAAAGATATTCACCCTAGACTACCGACAATAGTAGGTATTAAATGTTAATCCGATTACTTCTTTCAAATCAACGAGCTCAGCATGTCGTGTGACTTGCTAGCACCTCTTGTGGCCTGAGAAAGCTATGTTACACTTTTTTTTTATCAAAATGATAATACGTGAACTGTATAAAGCATTTTAATGCCATTTTCAAAATTCAGATAGGTGTACATAAAAAATCAAAAAAGTGCACTGAAAGAAATAATGTATGAAATATTACAACGTATACGATGAATCCAATGACGGCGGTGTTATACTGTAATAATTGCAAAAAAAGTTTCAATAAGTACAATTTAAGTTTTAAAAAGTACAACGTGAGTTGCATTTATTCAAACATTTTCAGCACATATTACAACGTTTTATGCGATTTTATCACTGTGTCACACTGCCGTCATAGGATTCATCGTATACGTATTGTAATATTTAATACATTATTTCTCTCAGTGTGTGTATATATAAATGCTGTAACAAAACGAACGCAAATTTACATGTTAATGCATTTTTAGTTGAAATTTATAATTAATCATTCTAACGAGGATATTTTCGATTGTATTGATATTTGAAATTACCTTATTGTGCTTTTAATTAACAAATAATTCCTTAAATGTTTATGTATAGCTATATACATAATATATGCATGCACAGAAATGATATAGTTGAATTAAAGAAATTATTTTGTTAAGCGTATTTTGTCAATTTGTCTGTGACGTATATGAGTTCTATAAAATATTTTATGGAAGCGCTTAATATGTTTTTACAAAATTAGTGTATTGATTCAAATAAAAAACATCAACAATGTGACAAAATGATCGAAGTTGATTTATATTTTGTTGATCTGAGAAAACTATTTGTTTAGTTAAATAACAACAAAACTGTTTTGTTGATTGAAACAAAATTTGTTTGTCTCTACAAATTATTTCTGTGCGTGTGATATTTAGAAAACGAATGTTTGGAATATAAACGTAACAAAAATGATTTTTTATTCAAAATATTTGGATATACAATTTGGTATAAATTTATAAATGTGATTTTTATTAATCTATATGAAATGTCCATCCACAAAATATGACGCTGGTGCTTCCCGATTTCGTACGTTAGATAGATTTTTAAAGGGGGAGAGGGGCAATGCCCTAATTTTTTCAATTTATACAACGAAAAACAGAGTTTTGCCGAAATAAAGTTGGTCCCTAAATGTAGCGAAGGGCATATATATATCTATTATAATTGTAAGTATTAAATAACTATGAATAAATTACTTAATAATTACATACAATAAGGCTCAAAAGGATTTTCGTATAACGTGATAAATTATTCAAAATGTACATTTTGTACACGTGTATTAAAGAGAATCATTGACTGCGAATATTCATAATCAGTGAGTAGTATTTGAAATGATGAGAATCGCCTGCAACCCTAGCGCAGTCGTTTTGTGATTATTTCTTCTGTAAAATGTGAACTGAAATAATGGTGTTAGAGTGATACAGGCATTTCAAACTATTCTAATACTTTTAAACTGACAGACTTAATTCGTATACTGCAAATATCCACTAAATAAGTTAAAAATAATTGACTTTTTTGTTGCTAATAATAATAATAATAATAATAATAATAATAATAATAATAAAGATACTAGATTTTTTTTCTTTATTTGAAAATATTACTGCTAAACAAAGTAAATTCGACGTTTTTTTGCTGAAAAGTCCAAGCTCGTATTATAAATAGTAATTTTTCATGTTTGATTTTTCTCAGTGTATAGTCATTTTTAATATAACATTTTTCTCCGTGTACAAATTGCAGTTCTACTGGATGAGAATAATTGTTATAAACTTTACAAAATTTTAATAAAGCTATTTCTATTGAAAAACATTGTCTATCTAAATAGACGTGGTCAAAGTGCCATAATTATAATCTTAATCCTCAAAAAATTGACATGTATATACACTGAGAGAAATTTGGTAGTATAAATTAGCACGAACTACGTTAATTGAGCACTACGACTGACACATGGTAATTTATAAAATATTTTTTGTTAATTTTTTGAGGACAGTCTCATACAATATTTTGAGGACCGTGAGATCTCGTACGTAAGTTTCGTTGAATTATCGAAGGGGAGGGGGTTGGGAAGGCCAACTCCTAAATATGCTTGATGTATATTTCATAAACACCTATATTCCGTATTGTTAATATATATGTAAATTATTATTTTAAAATCTATTATTATAGATTATATAATTTTATATTATAATATTAGCTTCTAATCAGAACGAACAAACTCAAGAAATCCAAAAAAAGTTTTTATACAAATATACAAATTGGACAAGAACAGTCTGGTTTTATATATAATAGAATATGTTTTAAGGCCTATACGAAGGTATTTACAGTTTACACGCAGAAAAATGTTGCATTAAAAATTACTGAAAGTTCAGTAAATATTATGAAAAACACAGTAACTTACGGACAAAACAAAAATTCGGTCAGAAAATGACGAACTTTTACTGTAAACATTGATGAATTTTCGGTATATATTTACAAACATTCATCAATATTTACTGAACTTTCAGTAATTTTTAATGCAACATTTTTCTGCGTGTATAATAAGACTGTGATGTGTGGTATGTATGATATTAATCTAGATAACATTTTGTTATGTAATAATTATAGGATAGTAGAAATTAATAAAAATATTGATTGAATAAAAAATATATATGGTTATGGTATATGTTTATCTCAAATGTATTAAAATATTCATATATTATTATACAGTAATTATTATAATTTTGTTTATAATATATATGAATATAATTTTCTAGGAAATAAATTATTAATATTTTGTTGTAAATAAATAAACTAATGAAAATTCTGTTTTCTTTAATCTTATTATTTGAATAAGTATCTAAGATTGAGTTTGAGGACAGGAATCCATCTTGTTTCTCATTAGCGCAATGTTCAGTTCAAACCGGCTGTCGCCTTTGAAGATCGTCCTAAAATTCATGGTTTGTTTGAAATATTGCGTTTGACGACACTCCCGTAAAACACAATTCTTAGGCACTCCCCCTTTCCACTTAACTTTTGTTCGAATTTTAAAAAATGAGGGAAAGGACTAAAAACGATTTTGTCTCAGTTTACATTTTGTTGCAAAAATGTATATATATAAAATCCTAACTAGGCACCTATAACACTGCGCGGAGAAAAATATTTAGGACCCATTTTACTATTAAATAAAACAAATGTATCTTACACTAATAAAACATTCAATTTGCTCAAAAAAAATGTTGCTCAATTTGCTGAAAAAAATGATATTTTCATCTTGTTTATGGCACATTTTTATTATAATTTGTAAGAAAAATTGAAAGTTTTGACAATGTCAAGTACATTTGCTTTATTCTATAATAAATTTTCACAGATTATTTTTCTCCATGTATGTATCCTCAAATACAACATATTACCTTAACTAAAATATATATGTAAAATTGATCAAAATGAACGCAGCAAACGAGATTTATTTAAATCAAATTAAAATCATTAAATATTATTTAAATATATTTTCTCAAATTGAATTTGTGTCTATATTTTACAACTTAGTTACAAGTATAGTTTATTGTTCAAAGTGAATTAACTGTATTTAATGATCAAGAATATATATATACATATATATAATCTATACTCAAATTGTGTTAAATCGGAAAATTACAATTTAAGAATAAACAGTGAATCTTATGTTGACGTAAATTATAAACGACGTACAATTGAATACAATTATTACACGCACGTTACATATATATTTAAAAAATAATCGTATTAGTTGCATATATGCAATATATATATAGCGCTGAGATAAATTTAAATTATATTCAATAATTTGATTTGCTGAGTATATATATTACATGAGTTAACATAGGGATTTGATATTATTGCACACGTATGATAATATTTTGTCATTGCACATATGTTGACCAAAATTATTGCTCATAAAATAAAATCGTTTTTGATTTTGAAATAATTTCCACGAGAGAAGAACATAGACACATTAAACTCATCTCTAGTTTATTTAGAGAATTTTTTGTCCTGGATACTAGGAACTTATTTTACGACTGTAGTTCTCCAAATGATCATTTTTGTATATATAATATATAGATAACGTAAAAAATAATTATTATTTAAAATGTCAAAACTAACAAAACTAACAAAATCATAATTTTAAATTTTCTAATAAATATATGAACTGCTCTAATGTAATAATATAAGAAAAAAATTTTTAATTTAAACTTAAGCAAACATTGAAGATCTTTTGTTTCTTAATTAAACGAATAGTATAATTTCAGGAAAGTACTTGGAATGTACAGCTATAGAAGGAATTTTATTCGTGTATCAATTAATTATTTAAATAAGGTCTCATGTATTGTGTTAATTTTTCACTGCCAGAACCTTTTTATAATTTATATGCTTTTTTATAAAACGTAAAAGGTTTATTTCGCTTTTATCAAAATTGATTAAAATTTTAATTTTATATATATCTAACGTTCACAAAAATTGTTATAACATTTTGAACATAATGAAAAAGTATACGTATTAATTTTTATAAAATATATATATACAATTTTTGTTTATTTTTGATATCAACAAAAACTTGTGCTATATATAGAGGTGATATAAGCTGTGTACTGTATTCTAAAGCTCTAAGTCATACGAATTAAATATTACTCATGTTATATAATATTTCTAATATTTGTTTACTTTCTGGTTTTTTGTCATGTATTTAATATAAATTAAATAACATACAAATAAATTGAAATAACATACTATTTATTTATATTTAATCCAAAGATTTAATACATTTGTTTAAACCAAGTTTTTATTATTCACTGTCAAACGAGTATTAAAGGAAAGCTGCTATAATAGACTTAGGCGGGTGGAACGTCATATGATTTAATAGGATTACAAGAGGGGTTGATTTCTGTGTGGAGAAACGTGGTATCAGGGTTGATTCGTTGAAGGGTGCTGACAAGTGGACTGTGTAATTCAAATTTGCAGAACTATGAACCTTTGTTATATTCGAGACCTTCAGAAGGTTTAAAATTATTTAAGAATAGTTCTTAACTTTCATTAGTGCATATATATTATTTATCCAAATTATATAAACTTTTAGTTAAAAAAGAACAATATCTCTTTACCAAAATATGTATATCTTCAAACGCCTGTATAAATTATTATATAAATTATTTATACATATGTATACATTTTACTAATAATATAATATCAATTTTTATACTAGCAGTATAAGAAAATCATTAATAAATTGTCATACGGTGCTCGGATTTATTTGAATCTTTTTATAATGAATGTACTAGAATAAAAATGTCGTACCATGCGGGCTCAGAAATTGTAGAGTTTTGTTTATTTACTGTATATCTATATATAATCAAGAATATAATACTACATTACACTTTGTTGAATATATTTAAACATTGACAACTTATTTAATTTTATATAATAGTTTAATAGAGTAATAACAGTAAGGTTAATATTGGTAATTTGAACCGTAAATAGTAACAGAAATACAATTATTACTTTTAAAAAAGTTAAAGTTTATAATATTATTATTTAAAGCTCGCTCACTTCAAAGCACAAGATTAAATGACTTCATAAGAACATGTAGTTTTTCATACCAAATTTTATGAATTACTTGTCAAGTTATTAATATTTGTGAAAATGATTATTTTCAGAGTGTTCAATGCAACATTAAGTATCACGGAAGTGTCTTAATTTAAGTCAATCATGTGACAAAAAGTTACATTAGTTTCTCTTATTAAAATAACCCATGTATTTAATTAAATTACTTATGTATCTTGAAGTCGTTCAGTGGCTGTATAGCTGTAAAAATAATAAACTGTATAAAATCATTAATGTAAAATATCTTATCTAACTTGGTACTTGATATATTTCCTTTATTAGCGTTTAAAACATTTTATAACAAATAAAACTCAATAATAGTGCAAACATAATTATCATGAAAGTATCTAGGCTGAATATACCACTGTCTTAAACAAAAGACACAAGTCTACCGTATTAAGATATCTGATGTTTTTATTAAGTCATTTTCTTGTCTTAAAGTAAGACATACGTATCACATAATATGATTATTTATCTATACTTTGTAATTTAAATATAATTAAATTTTAGTGTTTATATTAATTATTATTTTTGGACTTACAATTCCAATTATTATTATATGAGAATATTTGAATCATTGCATGAACTAGTATTTCAAGAGTATCGGACTGTTTCCTAGATATCATATATTATTAACTCAGTTTAGACGTTTTTTATATGGAATATATTTGTTATGTAACATAAATTATATAATTTTTTGTCTAAAAGACACCTATTTACAAATATTTTTATATTTTTAAATTTTTCAATATATATAAATTCTCTAATATGATTTTTCTTCAGAAAAATTGCCACCAGACAATTTATAACTACGTTTTATAAAGCCCAACTTTTATGCACATTTTATAAATCTGCATCTTGTTTCGTATCTGTTTGCGAAAATGACATTTCCATAGTAACAGCTCTGTTATTGCGACCATATTTTCCAGGCATTTCGTTACCTTTGGGTTTTCTTCTGTTTAAATGTCGCTCAACCCATTTTAACATTGTTAACACTGAATCAGTGCTGGGTAAACGTCGTTCTGCTGAAGTGCGAATTATGTCGGACGATGCAACTCGGAAAGTTGCAGCCATACCTTTTAATGTCTGAAAAATAAATTAAAGAGGATTTTATTATATATTACATTTTATATCCAAATTAATATATAATTAAACACAATCATATAAACAAAATATATACTATTTGTATTTACTATAAAGTACTTTTAAATTAAGGAAAATATGTTGAATAAATGATATTTAATCATTAAGAATTTAGGACATTAACAAAGGGTATTTAATATTTCATTATTTAATTATTTCCAAAAAAAACTGAACCAACTTTATAATTAGATGCATCGGAAATATTATAAATTCGTGTACATTGTTTAAAATTGCAATCAACTATATTACGAATAATTTTAGATGCAATTTTGAATCCTATATTTACATCTATAAAAATGTACACTGAGAAAAATAGAGCATGAAAAATGACTGTTGATAATACTAAATTAGGGTCATATGATACAAATCGTCAAAATTTACGGTTTTTAACAGTAATATATTATTATAAATTAGTAATTATTTATGTAAATAACTTTTTTACTGTTATTTTGACGATTCGTATCATACACTGAGAAAAATTTCCATTAAAAATTATTGTACCAAAACAATAAATGTGCACGATGGGCATCAACATAAACAAAGCATTCCTAAATATTGTAAACAGTGCATCGATTTCCCTATATGTTTTACTGTGCTATAAATGTAATTTTTCTTTGTTGACACTCATCGTACACAATTATTGTTTTAGCACAGTAATTTTTATTGGAAATTTTTCTCAGTTTATGGCCCCAAATTAGTATTACAAACAGTAATTTTTCATACTTTACTTTTCTCAGTGTATATACTTTTATATACACCTGGTAACGGTTGAAAATAAAATAAAGAGAATATTTTTGAATAGAATATATCTTTTGCTTAGTTTTAAGCAAAAGATATATCAAAAGATGAGGTTCAGAAAATATATACGACAATATTTTATTAATTATTTAGTGATTAAAATAGAAATAAATATCAGATACAATAAACAAACTGAATCTAGAACATACAATTCATAGACCATATGTGAACTCACTGTCACCATATTCTAAAACATGGTGCACAATGTGCGATTATGCGTGATTGGAATTATTAGGGATCCAGAGACATGACAAAATAAGGGAGACGAGTTTTATCGCCCTCTGAATGTATCTATTTTGGTTCATAAAACAGCAATAAATAAAACGTAACCATTTATATATTTACACGGATTAATGCAATATAATATAGCTAAAATTGTTTTGATATTTAGGAAACTAAATTATATATATACATCTATTGCTTACAGTTAACAAACAAAGAATAATCATTTAAATACAAAAAAACAATTAAATCATATCTACTAACATAAATATATTATAAAACACTCGTATAGTATCACAAGGATATCTATTGTACATTTTTGTGAAAATATTCAATAGATATATCATCCTGATATACAATAGTTATTTTATGATATGTGTAATAATAGACATTATTACCTTTGTGAGGATATCTATCAAGTATTAAATTTACTATGTAATAGTACATCTAAAGTCATTTTAGCCTTTTAACGCAGAAATTTAATAAATTTACAATAATATTATTTATATATAAATTATGTAAAAACAATATTACCTCAATATTATTAAATATTCACACGTTACTTTGTCAAGTCAAATTGTTACAAATTTAAATTTCATTAAAAAATTGATTAGTTGTTAATAATGGACGTGATTATAAAGAATATGACCAAAATTGAGCATTCGATTACTTACTTTCATTGCATCCTCATCTGTAACATCATCTCCGACGTATATAATTCTTATTCGTTCGCTCCAATCAACACCAAACGCAGTTCGCAATATATAAATGGATGCTCGACCTTTATTCCATTCAACGGGTGGTTTAGCTTCTATAGCACAATGAGCCGGACAGGCTTTAAAACCAGCACTTTCAATCATTTTTCTTGCATGTTCAATCATTTCAGGACGACCTTCAACTGGTGTCTCACGATAATGGAAAGTTAATAGTGCACCTTTATTTTCAACCCAAGCGCCATCTCTGCATAACTAAAATTTATATTTGTTACAGGTAAATTTTATCCACTTCTTTTACTTGTTATTAATTATATATATCTTAACAT
>JABFQC010002900.1:0-15082 GCA_022817085.1 Psilanteris sp. ZL-2020
GACAAAGCATCGCGCTTCCTTATAAAGGCGTTCTCATATTACCGTGGAATTATTCGCGAGAACGGGATTTTTCGCTGCGGCATAAAATCGCGAACGTTTTAACGCGAACGGATTTGTAGCGTTAATCAATATCGTGGCCGAAGAAGTAAAATGTTCGGCACAATGCTGCGCAAATAGCGGATTCCTATGGCGTCGATTGTATTTAACTTATACGACCAGCGTACGTTCCGCATACATATCCGCTGAAGTAAACAGGATCCATGGAGCGAGTAACGCGACAATGATACCCATTCACGTGCGGCTTGTGTACTTAGTTTACACGTGTGAACACACTTTCGTCGTGCACTTGCGCGCCCACATATTCGCCGGGTTAATCGTGTTCACGGCGACGCAGGCACCGAGTAATGATATTCGTAATAATTGACGCGATAAAATAAATCACGCCGCTGATTAATGATCCCTTTCTGCGGCCACGAGACACGGCTCGTAACTCGTTTCTCTAACTTTATTCCAGTTTTGCCGAGTTCGTTCGTCGTCCTTTTTCTCATTCCGTTATTATATCTTTGCATTCGCGTTTATTATTTCACGTTCGTCGCGCTTTGGCACCCGCCGTTTCGCCCGTTTGCGACGCTCGATTCCTTTCCGTTTTCGCTCTTTTGCTGGTTGCGTATCTTTTGAAAAATGTATAATCCGCATCTTTTGACGCCATTTCGCAATCGCGTCGGCCGCGTACGTCCAACTGGACCGCGCATCGTAAAATTCTTTTAACCCGATCGGTTTTGCGCGACGATTAATTCGCGCGCGCAATTTTTCATTAAATATAGTTTTCGATTTGAATGCACTTCCGAGCAGTTGGCTCGAATATTGCGTTTTTACGCACACGGTGCATTTTAATGAGCTTGACATTGGTATAGTTGAAACGCAATCGGCAAATTGTCGGACACTTAAATGTGTTATTTCGAATATCGAGCGCCGCATGGTAATTAGTTTTTCGACGCTGAAAGAATGCAATTTATGTATATTTCGCGATGAGAGATATAGGTTGTTCATTTAACAATGTAGGTAGTTATGGCGACAATTTGCGAGTTTTGTTTTTCGGCTCGTCCGGTTGGACGCGAAATTGGACTTTTTAACAATCTATCGCGATATTTGTGCATTTCCAAATTTATTGTCACAAACACATAGATATTTCGTTTTAACGGTCGCGGCAATTACAGATCTACTAAGTTTCGGAACAAACACGATAGATTATGCGAGGAAAGAACCGAAGAAACGATTAATTAATCCGGTCGAAACAATTCGAGCTCGCAAAAGTATTGTAACCAATCGATACGCGTTATAAATATGAATGCAAATTTTTAAAATTTACGTTACATTTCGGTAGAATGATTCTGTTATTTTACATTTATTGAATTCTGAATATTGAAATCACACAGGCAGTATTGCATGTATCAGAAACGTATGTTAGAGATGAATATCCCTCAAATAAAGTACACGTAATAATAATACAAATATTATATTATGCGCAAGGCAATTTCGAAATAAACAGATAATACCTATTAAGACAAATATTTGTTGGAAGAATAAATATGTAAAACTATATATTTACAGTTTCATTTCGACGCTGGAAAGATTATGATGACTGTTGGTGTAATACAAATTAAAATTCAATTTTTATTTGAATAAATCCAATTGCTAATACATTTTATCATTTTGCTTTCCATTTTTGTTTTCATACAACAATCAAACAATCTGTTCGGTTTGGATCAATCTATAATAAAAAAATGCGCTGTCCAACTTCCAAATGTAATAATTGTATTATTGAAATGTAATTCAACCGTTTACTTTCAATAGAACCATGATAGTTTAGATTTCTACGTTTCAAAGACTATAAAGCTGAATGTAATACAATGTTTTCAAATATACTACAAAATATTTCTCTTTCTCTTTCTTTCTTTTGAATTTACAGACGCAATTTTATCGCAACTAATTGAATTGTCCTCATTCCTCATTTTCCTATGCCCTCAGTGTTTCCACCATTATTAGCGTATAATTGTCCGCTCGGGTGTTTGAGTTGCGCGTAATCCGGTAGTACTTTTAAATGAAATTAAGCACCTTGTCTTGCAGACCAACGAGAGCCGTCTAAGCGCAGCAGTGCGAGACGATGAGTTGCGCGAAACACACCGAGGTGTGGTAGATTGAAGTAACATCCAGTAAACACAAGCAACCAAGACAAAGGTCTTTCACGCATATTTTTAAGCAAGTGTAAAGTATTTATGGATCGAGTAGAATACTTATGGAAAGTAGTTCAGGCTTGCGGTGCCACGGTCCAGAGATCTGAATTTGTTATCGTGGGATGTAGGGGGTCAACTTGGTTGTCGACAGGAGAAAAGTCGCACTTTTCTTTTACATTGTGTTGGTATCGCGCACGTAATGCTAATCCGCGGATACGGGTAAGAATGCAATAAAAGACGCGTAGATTAATAACAGCATTATTTATTATTTAATAATACCGTGTCTCTGAAATCTTTTACGCTTATAATAGTGTTTTATTAATTAATTTGCCGTTATATCCCATGGAAATAATGTATGTAAAGGGGAATTGTTATTGTTTCGAAAGATAATGTACGTCTAAGTATACAGCATTATAAAAAATTGTCAAAACGTATTTCTAAAAAAAACCTCTTTGCAATGTTTTTACGAGTATGAAGAAATGTTATTTTTAGCAATATTACATATCTTTTAACGTTTCAAGGATACGTGAAATATGATATGGCACTTTACTTTATAAGTTCGCTCGATTCACATTTGTTAAACGTGTATGTGTTTTACGGTACGTACATGTTTTAATGAAACGCAGTTTTTCAGTAACGTGTATTTATATAAATCATGGAAAATATCTTTCAGACGTACAAAATGCATAATTTTGTTTAAACGTACTTTTAAACAAAACGTAAAAAAGTACCAAGAAGTCCGCGATTGGGTGCATTTGATCTTTTATGTTGCATTTTATTTCCAATTTATTCTATTAATGCAAATTCATTTCATTTATATAATTATCATCACATCATCGGCCGTACGTTTACAAACAATAATGTTAATTTAGTTACACCCAATTTAACGTTCGTAAAGCTGCAATATTCGGTGTTCGCAATTTATTAGTTTATGTATAATAATTTTTATTTTTGGCCCGTAATCTTTATTTACCAATTATCGATTGATAATTATCAATTATTTACGCTTATGCCACAATCATATTAACAGCAATTTAATTATTTTATTAACTGTTTACTCATCTACTTCATTTCATAATTTTAGCATCTATATATATGTACATATTTTTTATAACCATTATTCGATTCGATTTTATTTTCAATTCGATCAATTCCTTATCATCGAGAGCCAATCCTTTTATCATTAGAATATCACGCATTTATATATATGTATATATATATAGCCACATATGAAATAACCATAATAAGGATATCACCTTTCCGGGAGTGTATAGAGACAGTGGTGGTCAAACTTTAGATTTTGACTCTAGCGCAGGGCTTCTCAACTAAATTTATATTTAAAAATATAACATTCTTCTGAAAAAATATACAACTTGAATGTTTAAAATATAAATATATATATATATATATATATATATTCCGTATTATCTGGAATTTTAAATATTAATTTTATAATTATTTGTTATCAGCACAACTAATAAGCTATAAAGTCGGGTGTAAATGCCCTTACAGCAGATCCTTAGTACATTCACGATGATGTTCAATTTTTTAAATTTCTAATGATAATTGCAAATATTAATAATTATAATATAAATCAAATATTTTACAATATTATATTTACATACTTCTGCATAATGAATACATCAATAATGTATGGACTGTATACATATTTATATTTCACATATATTCAATTTCAAAATTAACATACAGACTCATATATATAATCGATAGTTAAATTATTAATGGACCATATACACTTATATATATATAACATTGACTTACGGCGTATATAAATTTAATGTCAGTCACATATTTGAATCAAATATATGTGGCATTTATTAAATCACTATAGTCGAAATACACATTTTATGGAATTGGTATTTCCAGGACACATCCATTTCATAATTTTCATTCGCGTCAAAAATATTGCAAAATTTAAATCGAATCCCACCATAAGATCGAATTTTAAGACCAATTCGATTCCGCAAACGTTACTTCAAATTTGATTTGCTGCATTCGGTTGTTTTACGACAAAGGTGAGAAGCAGAGGATAATGCAAATACGTTCGACGTATCCATAACGCGACAATATTTATATAACTGCATTTTTTTTTTTCTAATTTCAGTTTCCTGAAACCATTTTATATCGCGCACAACGGTGATAAATTATTTGTCGCGATAAACAATTCCCGACACAAAAGTTTTGTTGCATTATAAAAACAATAAGCACGATATAGGGAAATTTGTTAATAATTCATGTGGAAATCAGAATTCTTCATAAACGAATATCTATTGATCAGTCAAAGTGGTATATTCAGCTCGCTCGCTACGCTGCCAAACAAGCTGAAAATTTTCAATTGTTTATGAAATTGCGCATATAATTAAGATAATAAATATCTCAGTATATTATCGCATTGACAATTCTCTCTGAATAATTGAAATCAGAACTTGCCCCGGACACATCAATAACATTCGACTACAGGACGCTTCCTAAAGGTGGCGTGCATTGATCACATTGTGTGCGACTTTAGTCCGCATATCATTAGAATAAATCCGAACAACCAGCGCCATTGCGAGTTGTTGTATGTTATAAGAAATATTTTTGTATTACAAACACAAAACCCCCCCCCCCTATCCTTACATCCGTTCGCATGCGCACGTATTCATGCAAAAAAATTTCACCGTATACCGTTGCGCCATAATTAGTTTCAACAATTTACATTGCAAACGCGCGTTCGATTATTCATATACGTTTCAATTAAGGTTAAGATTTACTGTATTAAACAATTAATTTGCATTCCCCGGAAAGAACGAAAAATTACGAAGAGCAGAAAGGCCGATTGACAAGTTTATTATTTATTAACTTTTACACGTTTTTAAAACAAGCATTTGCTGTTGCCAACAATCAATACACCGTACCGGCTTATTATATAAATAATACTTATAGCTTTACTTGTGGATTTATAAATAAGCAAATAATTATTGACATCTTCACACTTGATTAAGCGCATATTGCAAAATCTTCGCGACGAACTGCAAAAGCGCTCGCATTCATTCATACTTCATTGTGTTTCGTTTAATACCTTATTGTATTTATATCAAGTTTCAGTAAAGCACAATCCGACTCTGTTGCCGGTACTTTTGTGTAAAATATCTCTCACTCCCACGTAGTGCAAATGGTCACGTGAGTCCGATCCTGGTTGCTCGAATCTACATAGAAAATGAGACCTATTGACACGAAATTAAAATACAATGTAGTATTAAACTTGAAAACCGTTTTGGAATGACAACTTTGTTAGGATTGTCCTACTCCCATATATATATGAGCCAAGCAAAACGCATTGAATTGTATTAACCTCAGATTATCCGTCAAAGGTTTAGGTGCACAAAGATCCTCAATGTTCTTAATCCCGTGTCCTCTGTCTATTCAGAGCGCTCGTTATGAAAAAGAACGCCACCAGATGTTAGTAACGCATACCAGTTCGTATACGCTGAATCCTACGCACACGCACTCTTTGAACATTAAAATCACAATGTAATTTCAACGAAAAAAAGCTCGCCGATGTTCCATCACGATCCGAGGATTACTCGAATTATTTTTACGTCCGCGCGACAAAGAAAGACAAATTTCCAGATCAATATTATCCTGGCGCGCCTTTATAGTCCAACGCAAATGTCTCGAACTTCGCCATTATCATAGATTAACTTCCTAAGAAACGAATCCGAACCAAGTTCCGCTTAATCACGTGAGGCGTTGCAAGAAACGCCGACTGCGCCACCCGCAACGCTTGTTTCGCCGCGGACGACGAAACGGGGTCGCGCTTTTTCCCTCGGCGAATCCGGGTACGCGCGCAACTTTTCGGCCAAAATGGCCGGAACAGTGGTCTATAAAGCCCGTCGGGTTTATCTTGCGGAGTCAACAACTCGGTTCGTCAGCAAAATGACTACTTGAGTCGTTTGCGAACAAAGAACCCGGCGGGGCTCGCTGGAACGAGAAATCGGTATTGGCCGTAACGATGCGGACGAAAAAGCGCGCGACGAAAAAAGGTTTCTCGCGACAGATTGCGGCTAATTAAGGGCATGCCCGAATGCGCCGAAGTCTGGCCTTCTGGTATCAAAGTTTCAGTGTCGCCCGGGCGCAGCTGACGCGATTTTATGCTTATCAAAAAAAGCAGCTGTTGTCACAACTCGTGACGAATGCGCGAGCCGATGGAGCCGACGCAATAAAGCCCGCTGGCTATTGACAGACGTCTCGCCGGGGCCCAGCGTCTTCCGAAATTAGTCACACCTCGCTGTACCAAAGACGCTTCTCAATGACTCGCGATTCGTCGCGGCCGCGTGTGCCGCGAGAATCGAATCGATCGCTCGAATAAAAGCGCGCTTGCAATCGAGAAAAGAATATATATATCGACGGAATTGTCCGAGAAAATAAGGAAGACAATGTGGAAATCGATATACCAGACTCACTGGCACCATTATACTCGCGCAAACTTTGAACCATCTTGATACGCCAATATCTCGGGCTGTGTGTGTATGTGCATATACATATATGTATATATATAAAACTACATGTGCGCACGTGCACATGCATGTGCGTCTACATGACCTTAACTTTACTATTACTATATATATATATATATATATACATATTTATAGGATGAAATAGAAATGTATGATATCCTTTGCAGCGAGATAAGGCGCATTAAATTTTAAAATCCGAAGAGAGAAGGCCGGATTTTAAATCAAATGAATTACGAATTGTTCGGCAAATTGATTAGCGCGAGGTGGTGTAAGCAATTTTGAAATGATTATTATCGTGCGGGTTGTTCAAATCGAATAAGGAGAATGCGATACGGCGTGTTTGATGGCACGCTCGTAATTTTGTATGACGAATATATAAAGAAAATTGACAGAACAATTAGTTATTTGCGAAAGTGCATCATATTGCCTTCATTCTGTCGTCGTATGTATTCTGTGCATCTCGGCTCCAATCTTTTTGTTCATAAATTCGTTACGGTTATTATTGCGTACCCTCTCAAGCTGACCCCACATAGCGATCGTCGTATTTCTGCTCGAAACACACATTTTCAGGGCACCGTAGTTATAGTTTTGAACTACGAACGTTCCGGTTCTTCCATCTTAATTTCTTTTTGCTTGCGCTCGGCGTCAAGAAATTGTACACATCTGTCTAAAAGTGTAACATTGATTGTTATATCCTGATCGAAATTTCCGGCAAGTTCATGATCAAAATTTGATCAGTTTTTCTGCCCCGTTTCTTCAATTTAAACCAAACTATACGTTTCGCTATTTCGAACAGATTCGATTCCTTTATATTCTGGTTTCCTCTGATACATATATGCGTATATATATACACACACATATATAAACCCAGAATACATACATATGAATGTTTTACCACTTACTATATATACATACATTATAACAACTTTTTCTGTCTTCCATTCATTCTCTCTCCTCCGTCTTTCCCACTTATTCCTTCTCTGACTTCGCCCAGATTGACCTACATTTATATTGGAACTGTCCGAGCGAATTCCTCTCGAAAGCGATTTCTTGGCATAACCAACATAAGAGCTGAAAAATTAATAATTGGCGTCGAAGAGTATTGATTTATGCGTGCTTGCGGAACGAACACGATGTCGGGTTTTTTCTTCGGTTACTTTCATTGCTTTATTCGCACTCGACCAAAATGCATAAGTGTCGTTATTACTCGACGCAAGAGAGCAACAAAGTCGCAACGCCGTGCTCGCAAAATTGCGCCAACGTTTCGCTAATCACTCGACTACCGGCGCTCGCCCTTAGCAAATTGGTTCCGAATGAATTGTTTAATTGCGTTATTTTACTTAATTCCATGATATTCGGAGTTGACGCGATAATTGCTATAACGAGACTTATTTTAGAGTTTCGTTGCATTGATCGAGCGCACAGGTGAAATTGCGATCAATTTTCGCTCGACTTGGCCGCTCGAAAATTGACGACGGAATTTGCGTTTGTGCGAAGGCCGACGATCAAATCAAATTGTTCGATCGCAAATTGCGCGCCATTATTTATACAGTTCAAAAGGAAACATTTTTATCGGGGTTTGATTTAATTGCAACCCCCGCGAGTCGCTTTGCTCTCGGCGCTTAAGCACACGCGACCTTTCCTCCCCGAAACTGTAACCGCGCGCAATTCTGCCGTCCGCGATTACGATGATTAAAACATCGCGCGAGAGTTCATTCAATAAACATGCCGAGGGCCGGTAATGTTATGACAAAGTCGCGCGCGCGCTACGAAAACGCTGCGAAAATGTTTTTTTATTGGTCAATGGCACTATTGTTACTGCTTCTTCATTCATTATTAAAACAGCAGCGAGCGCGTGTAACGTTCAACGTATACTGTTATTTTCCGCGAAACTTTTGAAAAGTGGAACGGTTGAACATTGCACTGTCACATAGGAAATGCGAACTTTGTTATTAAATATGAACCGACTTTTGATTCGCGAAGATAGTCTAATGCACGGCAATTAGAGGGTACACGAGAGTATCTCGTCTGGAACCGTTTTTTCAGCGGCAAATTTAGGTGGCTCGAACATGCGCGCGTGCGCATACGTACGCACGCGTGTACGTGCGTTGGTGTCTGCGAATATATAGGAATATACACACGCATGCATTATATGTACACATACATATGCATATACATTTAATCAGCTTCATTATTCAGAAGTCTCGCACCCTTCCACGTCTAGTCTAAATACTATACATCAGAAAACAAGATAGATATCTGAACTAGTTACATCTGAAGCTATACTATGATTTTCGTATACATAAAAGATAAGACTGCATAATCTGATGACCCTCGACGTATCTATGAAGCGTCCTTTAAAATTGCAAAGCAACTGAAAAATCATCATAAAATGATGAGACTATATAGCCACAACCGCGCGCCTAAATCATTCGCCCTATAAATCCCAATGCGTTGGGCGCCGTGTTACATTGAACTCGACTGACTTCGCGATGCAATTAAATGCTTAGGAACCGATCAATTTTCATAACCAGTCGATGGATCGGATCGATGCATCTACGTGTTGTAAATTTCGATGCAACGTATAATTCAATAACCACACGCGTCGTTTCGGTTTGTGCGTTTGAGTGTGTTTGTGTGTGTTTACGTGTGTGCATACGTGTGCATGTGTGTTCAAAGACCGTATCTCAGCATGACTAACAGTGGTACATTTTGTGCCATAGTTTAAAACATTTCATATGTGGTTAGACAATGCTAACGCTAAACTGCCAAACCACGAAGAGACGATGGAAAACCGCTGAACTGCTGCTCCACTCTAAACCGATGCGCCACTCACTATATATATGCGGAGCGTACGAAAAAAGTAATAAACGTCTATCTTCGAAATTTGTGTCGTCGGATATTATGAGACATTAAACCGTCGGATCGTTGCATACGTCACGAGTGAATACATTTCTGCACGCGCCCGACGATTATTTAGGACTTTTGCCGGATCAGCAGGTGGAGAGCGTACTTAGTGAACTTTGACACAAAACAATACGGCGTATGGATTGTTTTACGTAATCGTTGTTGGAAGGCATGTACGAAGTAATGGAAGAATCGTTTATGCGCGGATCTCGATAGATGAGTTAAAACAGGATGCGCGGGAAATGAATATAATTTTTGTCGATGTTCATATTCGATGTAAATTGGGTTGAGTGGAATATTTTTATTTTTAAGGAAGTTTTCGAGCGGGATTTGAAGGAGAAGAAGTTTCAAACTGTGCGCAGTTTTTGTACGAGTTTTCGTCGGAATTTTTATATTAAAGTTCGGGTGTTATTTGATTATTAGAGAATACATTGTGATTAGAGAGGCGGCGAATGTTTGCAAACGTCATTTAATTAGGTTATTGTGCTTTGAATTATGAACGCATTGTGTATTCGGAACATGTATAAAATATAATTAAGCAGACTTTTCTCTTGAAATTCAGCATATGAATTTGGTTTTGTTACGTCATTTTTGAAGATATATCCCAACAAGACAGAACTGTACAGTGTTGTCATAGAATGCAGTTTAAACATGTAAATCGTTCATTGATTTACGATTTAATATATTTCTTTAAAAAATGCTAAACTTTTAAATTAATATGCACGCATGGATTATTCGAAGGTATAGTGATCCGATATAAAAATGTTTGTCATGTGTAATTATAAATTTTAACTGTATTATATTCAAAATGTTAATTAAATTGTAACAGACAAGATGTTTAGACGTTAAATTAAACGTGCTTGCAATTATTTAGTCGTATCTCGCTATCTATTCCATATACTACACGCACAATATTTTAACGATATAAATTTTAATTCAATCCAAGTTTTATTTTAATTATAAAATGTGTTGCATTGAGTGCAATATCACTTGTTATTTAAAATTTACGGAATAACAATTTGTCCAATGAATCCTCGATAACATAAAAGTCAATAAAAAACAATAGATACGAGGAATAAAAGAAAATATAGATCGAACTCTACAGAACGGTCATCAAATACACAAAACATTAAACAAACTTATATGTTTGATAAAAGATGTAGAGATTGTAATCTGACTAATGAAAATTACTAAAAATTACAAAAAAATGAAAATGAATGCCACGTTATTGCGATTTAGGTATAAATTTTATGCATAAACAAAATTAAAATCTTCTAATTATTAAAATTTCTAATGAGACTAACGAAAGCTGATAAACACTAATATAAGTAATAGGTCTAAAAATGCAAAGAAAGTTGTTGGTGATTCGTTTATAATTGCAGGATGAAAGTTTGTTCGTGAAGGAATGATTAATAAAGTTGTCAAATATACCTTCTTTGATAATAATCAAAGTGAATTTAGAGGTAAAAAAATGTATTACCATTTTATATTTCTTGCGTAATCAATCGCCTATTACCTTATTCGACGGACGTTACAGTTACTCTTATCACATAACGAATAGTTATCAGAACTGCTAAAGTTCGTATTTAATAAAGTAAAGTGCAGATTCGTTAAGAAATTCCAAACGTTTCATCCACCTCAAGCAATTAACATTGTCCCGATAGAATGTCAATACTACGAAAAATGTAAATTACGAAAAACCACATTAGATTTGTTTTCAAGAGCAAAATGCTAAAAAGAGAACCGTAAAATACAGAAACAATTTTCTCCGCAACTTTAACAGTTAGAAAATAATACGAACTTATGTAACGTATATTATAAGTAGAATAACCAAAGGTAAGGCTACATTACGTAGTTCCTACTAACCGCAGTCTTGTGGTTCTCACTATTTCATATCGTAATGTTGCTATTTTATTTCGCTAGTATATAAATACCGATGTTAACTATGACGATATTGCAAATACCAACGAGTTTCATGGAAAAAATAGAAACGTCAGATACCGAAAGTTTAAACCGGATCAAGTTCGGACTCACTATAATCGTGAACTTGATAAAGCTTCAAACTATAGCATACGTCGCGTAACAAAATGTTTAACTATAGCACCGTTTATCCTTATATATATTGTCTACCAGGGTTTAGCATGTATAAAAAGGAAACGAACAAGAACAGTGCGGCAACTTATAATGTCTACAACTGGCATGAAACATTAATGATACGTCCCTTCAAAGCGAGAAAAATAGACATATTAAAGAGATGCCGTCTGGTCACTATTTTTAAGCGAAACATACGAACGAAAGATCCTTATAGTAATTTTCTTCTTCCGAACCTAATTAAAGAAGGCTAACCTGATGATAGTTTACTTATTAACGTGAAGTATAGTATTATTATTAGTCTATTATTATTAGACTATATAGTCTATTTCAGAACTTAACAACTATAGTTTGTGTAACGAAAGAAGGTAAATGTGAAATTTCAAAAGCAACGATTGAAATGCAGATCATAAAGTTGTGATACGATATTGACGTACGTTAATTACTTATTCTCAGCGTGTTAGAAAACGTACATTTTCTGTCCTGGAATAAATAATACAAAGACAACCGGGAAGCACTTGTAGGTGGACGGTTTATTAATATTACATATTTATAATGCGAGGAGACGTTGACTACAATCGGTGCACTTTACTGCCATTCGTATAACTACTATTACAACGTTGCCATGCAATAAATTCGTATTTCTCATAATTAAATGGAAACGAATTTAAAAAAATAATTAATAAGCTATTCATTTCGAAACTATTCCGATCACAATGTAGTTCTTGTAGAGATGACAGTGACTAAGATGAATTGCTTCTTTAAGTGATCGCTATAATTGACAGGCAACACTTTTTCTCATAATTTAATCATCTTTGAAGATGATAGAAAAAGTGTAATTAATAGAGTGCGATGTTGCTTTGATTGAAACATAATGTCTTGAAATAATTATCCTTGTAATGCGTGATATCGTGTTTATAATACGAGCAAAATGTGGCTCGTTCCATTTGAATCAAATTTTATTAAAATTAAGAAAAAACTATATTCTGTTTTGTACTTACCGACAATTTTCACAATCTAATGTAATTTAACAGTTATATGAAAATTACACGTTTGTCGTGTTTGATGGTTAAAATGTTGACGAAATTTCTGCGTCCAATGTACTGAATTTGGGTGGAATTCTAATTTCAAAGCGAAACAAGTTTATAGGTTTGTGGCACTGTAGCCGAGGTGAAGGATAGAAATAACTGAACAATAACTGTTACTTGAAACAATAACATAAGTTATAAATTTATTCACATAAATTAAATAATCGAAGTATATAGCAAATGTTGTTTACATTTATATACATACACGTACGACACATACACGCAGTGTATGCATACGCATGTGACAAGACCGTGATGAGGATATTTTTTGCTCTTTCATTCATTTCGAGTACTATATTTATACGTCAAGAATAATATCTTACACGAGGCGACATTATAGTTACATATTTACATATATTACAACAGCCTTTTTCAGCAGCAGTCATATAAAATTAGAAAAAATTGCCTATCTAAATCCGTGTTTTCTATTACGTGTTTTTACTACAAGTATTTTTATTAACAAGACGTCGATTTACTCGTTTGGACGTCGGTGGCTTCTTTTATTTTTGTGTTTATAGCTTTTTTAATTTCGTTCGTTTCGTTTCACTTTGTCATCACCTCTCCGCGTCTGTTACAGATTTCTCACAGCGCAATCTTTTATGAAATTATAATACACGCGATAAGTTCGAACAAGTATATAAGTATTTACAGCCAATATGCACAGTGGCATCGAATTAAGCGCATAATTATTAAGTAGAGGAATAAACGCTTGTTTCGCGAGTTACTTTTTTGGCGAGGTAGGCCATCGGTCTTTTATAAACGATTACAAAGCACCCGATGTTATATTATTAATGTACATTAATTGTTGATACGAAAAAATTACATTGACAAAGTATTCAGTTAAAGACTCCAAAATTCCAATCACAATCATCTATTCGCAAACAACAACCGTATACTGAGAAAACAAAAATGCAAGGGGTACTAAGGTATTTTTTACATCAAACTATTTCACATCGTAACGTGTCCAAATGTTGGATAAGACGTTTAAATGAATGAAGTAAAGCTTTATAAAATTATATAATCTGTTCTCAGTAAATAATCATTTATGGTTATTTAAAGTATTTTATAAATGCATTATGACACAACAAAACTCAGATTACGATTCCTGTGACAGTTCAGTGCGCATAATCTTACATAGCGAATAGTCATTCTATTCATTTGGTAAAGTTTCAGTAGCACCCAGTATAATTTTTAGACTTTACAACGCGAATTATTCAATTTTATTTTCTCAGTGTACCATCGCGAAAACAAAAGGTTATTTTTTATTTCACACATTATACAACCGGAATCGAATTTACGTAGACCAACAGTCAATTCCGAAATTAACACTGAAATCAAACAAGGTACAAAACGAAAATAAATATATCACTTTTTCGGGTTTTTGTTTGTTTTGTTTTGTTTTGTTTTGCACGTAAAACGTATGGCGATGGTGGCAGTCACGTACATTTCGTCTACAGTGCATATCCATAAAGCACACACAAATTGAAGCATTGCAAAATATCTACCGATGGATCAAATCTTTTGATTGATTTGCTTGAAAACACCAAAACCTTGTTGCAAAAGTTATCGGCATCGATCAAACACCACAAGCACGTGTATCGCGTAAACATTTCAGCGTTAACGAATGAAATAATGAAACCAAAAGTAACTTGTCAGGAAGGTAACATAACCAAATAACCGTGAGCAATGTCGAATTTGCGTGTGCGACATGTCATGAAACGCGGGGTCAAGTAAATCTTCAACATACCAACGTAACTGTTTAGCGCGAGCATCGTACGTTTAATTGCGAAGGCAGACCAAGCCGAGGCGTGGTGTCGAGTGGAGAAGACAGCTGGGTCTAACTAGACCAGATAGGCTTGACCGGACGGTGGAGCAGGAGGCTGCTGGTGTTGGTGCTGGTGTTGCTGTTGATGGTGGTGCTGGTTATGCTGCCTCCAGGCGGCATTTCTCTCGAGGGTCGAATAATCCGAGTCGATGGACGAATAAATGTGTTCGGAGAGCGGTCTTCTGCTGGTGTCATTGGCACTCTCAGCCGCAGAGGTTGGATGGTCTTGGTAAGCACGATTCATCGTGAGCCGGGGGCTAGGATTAGACGAGTTGGGCTCCCGCGTGCCGTCCGGCTGTTTGTTGTGACCCAACGAGGCGGTGCTCGTATACGCCGGTGGCGGCTGCAATAACTCCGGCGAGTCCTTAAACAGCGTATGATGGTGGTGGTGATGGTGATGATGATGGGGAACTCGCA
>JABFQC010002901.1:0-15081 GCA_022817085.1 Psilanteris sp. ZL-2020
ATATTTTTCTGCGTATATTGTAGTATGGTACTAGATATTTCGTATTACCTATGTACAATAAATTATTGCAAGGTTTCGGTGTCATCAAGCGTGAAACTTATATTGTGATGTTTAATTGGTTATGATCTACAAAATATTATTTATGTATTTACCGAGTATAATAAGATACATTTATTATCTAAGAAGAGCACAACACCGAACAAAATTTACTGTTAGCTTAAGGGGGTTCTCTAAGTCTATTGCAAAAGGATTAGTGATTCTGGTTATAATAATGCAAAATTATTTTCATACAATTTGTAAATACTTGATACAATTTTTTGAATATGGGAGATTATTTGTATACAATAAATTTTAATGTTCAAATGAAATTGTTGGTGAAAAACACAACTCGTTTTTTGCCACCTCGAAAACGAGTTACCAATTTTATTATGGAATAACATTCTTCTAAAATGAGAAAATTGTCTGAATGAATATCACCTATTATTTATTATAATTAACAAAAATATATCAAAATCTGCAATATCTGTCAAAATAGTAAAGAGAACCGCCTTAACAGACTAGATTGTATAGACAACAGTCTTGGACTGTAAAAATTACAGTTCTGGAATGTACAGTCGACATTGTTACAACTCTGATATTTTAAGGTTATGAATTAATTTTCATGTGTTATTTTATTTTACTTATTAATATTATTTTTTAAAAAAATTAATAATAAATCATTTGGCCTGTTGTAGCAATAGTCCAGACTTTTCCATTTTTTCAGCGACGTTTCAAACAAACAGGAAAGGATAAAAGAAAAAAAGGAAAAACATAAAATTTGCGGAGTGTTATACAAGGTACAGGCATGTGATTAAATAAAAGTCAAAGAAAAATATAAAATAATAAATGTTTAAAGCATTATTTTAATAGCACATTATTTTCACGTAAAAATACATTTGTTTAACAAAAAGATGAATGTTCCCTGGTGCATAATGCACATGAAAAAGCATTTAAGATTAGACATCAAGCATATCCCATTCTTGATTTTGTTTCACAATTTGCAAACAAATTGTTTTATGCAAAATCAATGCAAAAACAACACACGCAATACTAACATGAGAATGGAAATCTTCGAATTACATATACAAATATTCATTCATTAGAAAATATGAATGTTATTAATTTACATTTATTTCATTCGAATCTGCAATTATCATTTGCGATGTTTCCCGAACAGCAAGTATCGGTGAGACTACCTCTCACGCTACGGAAAGGTCACGGTTGTTAAAATTCGATTATTCGGATGTTTTAATATTGTTTAATCATCAAATTCGCCGATGCATTTTAACCAACGAGCCTTCGATCAAAAATTTCGAAAAACGTTCCACTTACGTGTCAACGCTTTATTGTCATCGATTCACCAAAAATACGATTCGAATATGCACGCGTTTATTATAATTTATGATCATATCGCATCGATGTGAGAATCAAAATCATTTCGCAATTCGCGTAGACGGCGAAGGAATTAATTTTGAATTCGAATGACGTTTGCGAGTGAATTGTATTCTAAATTCTCTGTGTATCTCTAGCGAGGGATTTTATCGATTTCTCGTTTGGTCTGACTAGTGCCTGTACCTTTGAGAGGATACGCCATTTTTATTTCAATCCATGAGCGTTCTACAAATTGATTCGTATTTTGTTTGTTTTCTTATTCAATATTCAAACTCATATATAATTTATGCCAAATTAAATAAATAAGACAATGCGATAGTGCTTCACAAATTTGGTCTAGTAACAAATTTAAATGTTACGTTATCGTGTTTTATTACAAAATGTTACCAAACATTACATTAACAATAGAATTAACGGAAAAATAAAACAAAAACAAAATTGTAAAACAAACAGTAACAGTGTGATGAATCAATATGAAAATACCCTCAAAATTAATTCAAAAAGGTCAAATGAGTTATTCTTTATAATTATAATAATAACAACAACAATAATAATAATAATAATTTATGTATTAATCATTTTTCTATTATATTGTAGTTTTAATGAAAAGTCACAAAAGTACTAGGCTTTATATAGAATAACTACATAAGTGCGACGAAGACGACTATACGAATTATTTCTTTTGGAAGTTTAATCACTAAACCGCCTTTTTCTTATTTCGTTATGTACTTGTTTCTCTTATTAACCATTTACTGGCAGTATTTTCCGTCAACTGAACATAGCCTTTGTTAAATACATCGAGGTACAAAATCTTAGATGTCATATAAATACTTTATTTCTTCTTTGTCATATTCTAAATTCTGAAATAATAAATAGTTCGATTTAAACAAGTTGTTACATAGCATTATAAAATAAAGTCTTATTAATGAAGAGAAGCTTGATCGCGTCAGTATTTGCCGGTGGTGGTAATGTGACAATGCAACATCACTACGCATGTGCGCAGAGTAAATCTTAATCTATAGATTGTTGATAAAAAACTGCATTTATGCAAATATTTGCAAGTCCATCGACCTTGACAAAATTGGAGATTCTTCTTTACAATGAATTAATCATTTTTAAATTATCATTTCCCAAATTTTTATTCCGTTCCAGCAGAAATCTGATTATTCGCTGTTATCATTAAAGTAAAGTGGTTTCCACAACAACAATAATAATAATAATAATAATTAAATATAAAACAACTTGTCAACATAATTTACAATGTAGCGCATATACAAATACTCGCAGTGGCTAAGTAAAAATTTGCGACCGGTGGGTGGTGCAACAATCGTAATTTAAATAAAACGGGCACTTTTTGTACTTTGTTGAATCGGAAAAGTGATCATTGAAACGAAGCAATGACCAAACAATTTGACATTAAAGGAGTACATTGCTGCGTGCATAATGTGCGAAATACATATGCAATTATCGGATTAATAATAACACGGCATTAAACTGGTTCCGAAACGACAAGTCCAGACTTGATTAAAGTAGTTGCGAGAATTTCAAGAATCGCGGTACAATTTACAGTTATTAACCGAACCGCGAGTAGCAATTCAACATACGAAATGTTTTACGCGCGTTGCAAAGTAAGCGTCAAAATGCACCAGTAGAGTCTGAACGCAGTTCCCGATCGGGTTTGTACGGTCCAAAGCAACGAGAACCGCGGATCGAATGGCGCACGCAATGAACGCGACGACAATCAGAAACCGGAAAATCGTATTTGAATTGCGTACGAAGACGATAACGCGCCTGTGCAGATCTCGCCACGGCAATGCGGTTCTTCAAGAGAGCAGCGGATTATGAATAGAGCGAGTCAAGTGCTACATTTTTCCTCGTCAAATAATCTATAGAATGCCTACGCGTTGATTCAATTAACGCCGGCAGGGGGCCCGCCGAAATGCAACTGACGTCCGGCCGCGAGTCGCGATAGCAGGCGGAAAATTTGTTCGTGGTCAACGAATGAAAAGTCGGGCGGCAAAAGTAGGGGGCGCTCGGGTCGCCGGACAAAAAACGATAATGGAATGACCGATCGTGGTATTTCGTGAAGGCGCTCTTCCGATTTGCCTGCGACAAAACATTTATTCTCGTCTCATAAAGCTTTGCGACAAAATTGGCGCATTTAACAGCGCGTAAATCACCGAGATGGCGCGACGAACCGGCTCAAAATCCGCAGTAGCTCACGTGGCACACGCGCGGTCTCCGCTATGTGTCTAGGTCTAGACTTGGCGTGGGATTAGATGAACGGGTGACAAAAATACTTCAATACAAATCATATTGGTACGAAAAAATACGAGCAGTCGTAGTCAATTAATCATTTTCGATTTTAACAATTGGTTTGTGCGAATTATAAATTAAATTCGAAATGTATTTTAGCAATTCATACTTGCACATTATTTAATTCAAAATAAACAAACAACAAAATAAAACTAATTTTGCAATTAATTTATTTACATTTTTTAATTTTCGATCTTTTATGACCATTGTTAATAGTAAAGATTACAATTTAATAAAAAATCAGTTCGAAAAGTTAAATTTAAATGAAAATTAAAGTTATAAAAGACACAGGTTAATCGTTATCGCTGGTTGATAATAAATTGGAACGCGCGATCCTTAGATTTGAGTGGGGGTAGTCATCGAAAAGCCGATAAATAAAAAGTATCACTTTATATATTTTAGTAAATGGCATTCTTCGTTACGAAAAGCAGATAGAGCTAATCTCAGCAATCCTCTGTCTTTGTTTAAAGATTCCGTCCGACAAATCAAATAAAGATTAAGAAGACAACAATCGCTCGGACTATATTTATGAAT
Source organism: Psilanteris sp. ZL-2020 (assembly GCA_022817085.1). NCBI lineage: Eukaryota > Metazoa > Arthropoda > Insecta > Hymenoptera > Scelionidae > Psilanteris > Psilanteris sp. ZL-2020. Next base: position 4,282 of record JABFQC010002901.1, read on the forward strand.
CGTGCAGGCATTGTCTCGAAAGTGATCGCGCAAACTCATGACAAAGTTATCGTGGATGCGACCGTTCGGAAATGCACGTAAAAGTGCCCGGAAATGCTAGCGACACTTCGGTTCGAGCACTCGCCCGGCGAGAGACGTACAATCGGACGGGTTCGGGAACTCGCGGCAATGCATCCGTTGGGTGCGCGCGCGGCGCAGTCCGCCGACTGAGAATGGCGCCGATTGCGCGCGGCCACGCGCACACCAGCAGCGGCGCGCGCATGCAATTCCGCTACTGCGATGCGAGTGCGTGCACGCATAGGCGCAGCGGCACTTTTGCGGGGTACGTTCACTTTTATCAAATTTCGCGACTGCACAAATGAATAAAGGATAAAAGACATGGCTTTCCATTAGCGCGTGCTTTGTACGGTCGCGTTCGCACTGAAAGCATGCGGTATGCAAATTCTCGATGTATTATGTCCTTATTTGGTTTGTATCTCATTCATTTTACTTATTTATTATCGCTATCCTTTGTTATCGGCCGAAGGAAAAATCACTTGAAAAGTCGATGAAATCAAAAATCACTTTTTGTCGTTCCAACGAGATGTTTTTTATTGGCCGTTTTTCCTCTTTTTTAATGTAAAAGTCCGTCGTATTTATATATAAGAAAGATATATCGTATGTATAACAAAAATATAATTTGTTGGTTGACCTGTTTGTGTATTTGATTCAGCGCTTACGTAATTTGTACAAGACAAACAAAATTTAGTTGATTAATAGGACATTACACAAATTGCATTCTGTACTGTAATCAATGCATTTATTTATGTACGTAATTATGATAAAAAAAATTAAGTATGTATAATGCAATGTGTAGTATTTTTAAAATGATAAAGTTTATCATATACGTGAATAAATAATAGAACATTGAAATAAAGTTATTAAAGGATATATGAAATGCAGCGTTTCAATTAGGAATGTATGCTGCGTTGGTAAAAATGAAAAAATATTTGTAATTAGTTTGGTTTTCATTAATTCATTTTAAGGAATATGGACAAATTATAATTCGTATGTAAACACATACTCATATTCACGTTAAAAGCGAACGCTACCATGACAAAATAACCGAAAGCGATCGGTTTCAACATGAATGCACAAAACATATATATATATATATATATACATATATTTCAAGTATGATTCTTTTTAGACGCTTATTGTATGGAACTTTAATGTGTTAATTTAATATAACAATAAATAATATTCCAAATATAACATTCAATGCATTCAAAAAAATTATAAAAATCTGATTTGTAATATAAACATTTTTAAAATATTTTAAAATAATTTATTCTGAGAAATAAATCTATAATACACATATAGGACTTACAGTCATCTGCATTTGTCGAATTTAAATTATACCACTAAACTAACGATTCATTTTCATATATAACATGTTCTGTATCAAATATGTTATCCTTTTCATGTCCTTGATATTTGTCAAGGACACATGTCCTTTTCATAAAAAGAAACAAAAAATAATTGTTCTTATCTTAAGTTAATACAAATTAATAATTTATATGTATTTTAATAAAAAAAATGTATTAATAATATATTTAATGCATTTAATTTTGGCTTTTAAACTTAATATAGAGATATCTTTTTTCAACATTAAATATATGTGATGATAATTGACATAATATTTTTAGACAAAGAGTGATTCTTCCGAAAATACATTTATATATTCAGACAATATTAATTATGCTTAATTTGTGTTGAAATCAAGATAAAAGATTTGAATAGTTAATTTAACGCAACACAAATATGGTCCACATAATATTATTGTCAATAATTACAAGCAAATGTCTTTATCGAGAAGGTTCACTAAAATTCTGCTGATGTTGATAAATTTGTTAAAAAATACAGAGTAATATTTTATAGTTAATACTTTATTACATAATGTGAGTTATTATTGATAAAATTATTATCTTAGGTAAATATCAAACTAAAAAGTATAATTTCATAAAACAATTGTAAAATGGCAATGTATTACATATAAATACATTTCAAGTTATAATTGAACTATTGACTTACATTATTGATATAATAAATTATATTAATACTATATTAAAACTAACATAAAAAAATATTGCATGGTCTGTGTTCGTAAGCATAATTTATGAAATAAACTATTTTTGAATAAAATTTGAATTAATTCTTCTAATTTATTAATTTATTCTATGAAATAATTATTTAAAAAGTGTATAATTTGTCAATAAAATATTTTTTATAATATCCAATAATAATGTAGCACACATTTCTATAAAGTTAATTATAAAATAATAGAATATGTAATAAAATGTAAATACATGCATACATTTTATATAAAATAAAATATTAACTTTTTAAATCTTTAACTGTATAAATAAAAAATTTAATTAATTATATTGATACAGATATTGTATCTTGAAATAAAGATATGTCCAAATGAGATAATTTTAATCCAAGAATAAATGAAATTTAATTTAAAAATTAAGTGTTTTATAAAAATCTATAATTTTAAGATATAGGATTTTGATTTTTCTAAACTTTTGTTTAATGTAAAATTTAGTAGAAATATTTTTATGTATTTTACAGGGTCAGGTTAAATATTTTTTTACATCGAATTAACATTTCATTATAAATAATACGAATCAAAAATAATTGAAAACTAATTTATTATGAATTGAGGTTTTTTGAGTAGCCAAGAAAATGAATTTCAAATAAAAATTAAGCAAGAATTAACTACATTTAAATTGCTACAAATTATTTAATATATGATATTTAGTGAAATATTTTCTTAATTTTTACAGAATAATATATTTCAGAACTATAATTCTGAAATAAAGTTTCATTTTAATATTATTCCTATTAAAAAATATTACTTTATAAATTATCATACATATTATTAACAAAATTTTTAAATACTTTCTTGATCACTTTTTTGTTATATAATGAATATCAATTATTTCCTATTTAACAATTGAAAAGTTTGTAATTATATAAATAATATATTCTTACACAAAATTTTTGATAACATTATTAATATAAATGTAAATAATTTAAAGAATTCAGAGGTAATTTAAATTATACAATACATCAAATTGATTCTAACAAACTTTGCCAATTAGCAAAAAGGAAAAAAAAATTGTATTCATAACTTTCAAACATTTCATCTTATTTAATAAACAATAAATTAAATTGCATTTTCAATAATATTCTATATATATATATATATGGAGAAAAGAATTTAAAAAACTAAAATATTAAATTTGTATGTATAAATTAGTTCTACTTTATAAGAAATTATTTGATATAATATGCTCACAGCAGTTGCATGTCATGTAGAAAGTTGGATCTCCATTCATTGCAAACATTTTTAATCTAATTTATTATAGCATACTAAACATAAATGGCATATTCAAAAATGGTCAAATAAGTTTTTTTTATAAATACTTTTGTGTACGATAAAGTTTTTGCAATTTTACAAAAAGGTGGTAATGACTACTTCCTTGAATTTAATATTCTATTAAGCCTATTACATAAAATTCTAGTTTTCTATCATATTACAAAACAAATTAATTTCTGCAGCCCTTTTAATTGAATACATCAGTTAATGCATGAAATAATAATAATTATAAGATAAATAACACATTACATTATATACATATAGATATTAAATTATGATAGAGCATAAATAGAATCTACATAGCAATTTTGTATAACAATTAAATGATTTAACATACATAGTCTAATAATGTAGTGTGAAATAAATATTTCATTCATTCATTTGAGATCCTTATCAATTAAACGCAAGTATAATTTAAGTTTGTAAGAAAAAATTTTTTTTGTTAGTTCCAAGTGACTTTTCTCATTTGTCACATTATTGCAATGTTTCATGTTTTGGGATAAAAAATTGAACAAAATTAAAATATAAAAATAAAGATCTTTATTTATTCTTTTACACAAAATGAACTCTGCGGTTATCGTAATGTAAGAATGAGTCGCTCTTTTTTACACAACAAAAATATTTTACTGTTGTAGTCTTGATCATAATATTTTACGTATTAATTGAAAATATTTTAATCAAATATTTGTCACTAATGAAAGCTAAGCTACTTCCTGAAATACTTGTTTGTCACGCAATATTCCTTTCCACAAATTACATAAAATTGTCTCAAAAGTGAGGTTATGTTAATTGTGAATTCAAATTTCTTACGCGATTTCTTAATTAAACGCGAATTAAATCCAAATTTTACTCCGTTTCTTCTGTTTATATATAATTAATAAAATACACACAAAAAATCTAAAAATCTATTCAGCATAAATAGTAAATAATGACAACACGAATATGACGTATAAAATTAATAATGAAATTATAAACAAACTATTTTACAGTACAAATTTAAGCGTTTAACAAGAGTATAATGATATTTCATATTACGACTATAACTTTTAATAAGAACGTAATAAAAAAATTATTCTTGTTTTCTTTATTGGCTGTAAGGGATTAAGAATTGCCTTGTAATCCAGTACTTATAACAGTAATAATAGTATTATACTTGAAAGATCAATAATATATTCAATAAAAGTGAATAGTTTCGTGCTTAAAACTAAAAACACTACCAAGCACTAGGTGAAGGTATTAAATCGAGAACCGCAATTGTCATACATATTGCAATAAAAACGAAACGCTCCAATCAAGCGTGTCAACATACGTTGCTACTAATTCCAAAACAAGATGCCGCGTGAATAGCCAAAAAAAACCGACCAAATAACTTATTTTGGCACCGGCTTTTTGTTTTACATTGCAATAATTCAACCAGCTCCGTGACTGTAGACAACCGGATTGCAATTGATACGAAAGTTCGAGCAACCAACGGCGAAATTCAAATCAATAACATGTTTCGATTTCGGCGTTATCAGCGCCGAAATTGCGTCTCGCGGCGAAACAAAATATCGGCGGTTCGGCGCGACGATCGCGCCGATCCATCACGAGCCCTTGATACTTGACAAGCTTCCCGAACATCGGACAGACCGACCTGAATGATGTCACGTTCCAAAGAAGCGAACAAGGACAGAAGACGTGGAAGTTACACAGGTCGTGGATGTTTGCGTGGTGCGTTTGCGCGCGCCATAAGCAAGAGTCGAGGAAAGCGAATGAGAATAAAAGCAGTAAGAACAAGAGGGAGAAGTAAGCACGAAGAACGAAAGCGTGAGAGAGAGAGAGAGAAGCAGAGTGAGAAAAAGATGGGACGAGAAATGGAAAAAAGACAGAAAAACAACTGCAACTTCTATAAAGAATGAGTAACGGGGAGGAGTGTGGGGAGGATTGCCAAAATAGAAAAAAATAAATAATTCTATGATAAAGGATATCGTGCGGGGAGGTGGGGCAAGCGCAACAAGCGGGGGCAGATACTCACCATCATCTTATAGTTAAGCTTCCTGGGTGCAGCGACATTTTCCATTCTGACAGACATTGCGGCTCGTGTCGTTGCGGTCTATTCGTCTTAGATATATCACGTTGCACCACCGCGAGTGACGCGCAACCGTGAAGAAGAAATATCGAGAGGAGGAGGGAGGGAGGGTACGTGGTCTATTCCAGCGAGCGAGACGGAGACAGAAAAACAGGGGGGGAAAGAAAAAAAGGGAAAAAGAGAGAGTGTAATCGGCTCTCTCGTACAAAAGAAGTCGCACTCGGGGGAGGGAAACTGGCCTGCTATGCAGTCGGCCGATTTTTACATGAGTGAACGGCGATTCGGCACCGGCGACTGATCCGACGGCCGTTCCGTCGTTAGCCGAAAAGACTGGCGAAGATGGAGAGCGAGAGGGAGGGGGGAGAGAGAGAGGAGATATAGCGAGAGAGCGAGGTGGCACGGTGGTGGCCGACGGAGACAGAGAGAGATAGCGGATGACTACGCGAGACGGATGTAGAGTGTCAAGAGGGTGTGTCAGCTGTACACTTCACGTAGCACGTAGAAGCACGCTGCAAGCGGCTCACGAAGCGCGCTTGGTCCTCGGGCCGACACCTGGTGGCCGGCACGCAAGGCACTCGCCGTAGCAAAACTCGTCGCGTCCGCCTCGTCGCGTTGCCTCGTCCTCCCCGTCCGACACGACGTCGCTGCCGTCCGTTTTCGCGCACCGAACTATTGCGCCGCACGTCGACAATCAACGAGCGCTGCAGCACCGCGGAACACGACTACTCCAACTGCATGTTACAAAAATAGAGATTCGCTCTTAAATAAATAATTTACAGTTATATACTTGTCGTTAGGAAACATTTAAATATGTGTGTTGACTTGTAGGTAGAGTCTAAGCTACTGCCCGGCGAGATTCGCCCATCTTGCCCCAAACTGACCGCGAGCACCGCCAGGCGGCGCAACCGTAGACGCGACCCGTCAAAGGGGCTCCGGCGGCCGCGGCGCATGACGTCATTGCTGGCCTGATGCACTCGTTGCAGGCGATTGGCGGTGGTTGGCTATGCGCATCCTCGTTTCGCCGATGCAACGGAGCAGTTCGACGTATACCGGTCGAGGGATTTTGCCCGCGGTGTGACAGCGGAATTGCTCGATGCCGGCTATCGAGGGGCGGATTTCGATGGATCGAGAGGGTATTTTCGAGATAAGTTGTATTGACGGTGGTGCGATTTTACGGATGATTTTCAAATCGGCGGCAATTCGGAGTCAGGGCCAACTTTTTTCAGGTCGTGAGGGATAGGTCTCCATTGCAAATTGTAATATTGTTGTAATTGCGGTTCATTTGAGATATTGTTTTTGTTTTCTAGAGAAGTCTGGGGATATTTGGTTTTAGTGAAAGATTATTGCAACTGCACTTCAGCATACAAATTTGCGAAATATTTTTTGTATTTTATATTTGTATCCATATATGAAATAATATTTTATTCGATTCCTACGTCCAAATGTGTACTTTCGTATTACATTTTCTTATATTTTAATTTATCATGGTTTCCGGTTTCATGAATTATAAAAATTACTAGTTGTTGTGTACAAGTGACTTTATTGGTTCTTATATAGCCAATGTACAAAATTACAATAATATATCATAAACATTAAATATGAGAATATGCAAAGTTTTTTAAATTGAGTTGACAAATAATTAATTACAATGTAATTTTGAAAAATGTGTTATGTTAACACTTGTTAATTTTTACTTAGATAACATAAATTTTGCTAAAAAAATATTGTTTTCTTAACTTTGAATCTTTGGTGAATATGATAATTATTAAAGAAAGATTCAACTCCTAACATATGGATCTTTCTAAAAAGATTCTCCATTTTCAATCACATTGCAAAACTGGATGGTTCACTTTAATTCTACATAGATTCCATGTGGATGTTTTTATGGATTGAAAAGTTGAACAAATTTTTTTGCTATTTTGACATACTTATTCATCTACAAATATGTAGTAACATGAATAAACCGGAAATCTAATAATTCTTCACATGCCTTTACTAATAGTGAAGAAACGACTAAAGTTTAATTATATCGTAAATTGTACAATGATACTATAAGATATTAATATTTTTTAAGTAATAATATTTACGATGAATTTTATTATTGCTTTATAAAACATTATTAATAAATGTTACATAAAATAGATTAGTTCATAAAGTATTAAATAAAGGATAAAATATGAATACTGTATTAAATAAAAGGAGGTCCTTTAACGAATTCTATAATATAGCAATAAGTATTTTATTTTCTTTATATTTTTTTAATTAATAAATATTTTTTACTTATTGAAGTAATCTTGTTATTTTGGGATAATATGTTTATTAATTTTAAAAAGTAACAAGCCAAATTGTTTTCAAAATGATAAAAGTCGCGGTCGGCTGGATTCGTCAATAATAAGTGTCATAATTTACCCTAACTATTTAAAAACATATTATAGCAAGTATATAAAATATATATAGTATGATATAATATATAATAAATTAAATATGGTTTCTATTTTATATAATATTGTAGAAACGTGATTAGAAATAAGCTTGTATTTAAGAATGAGTAGATGGAAGCACTTGTTATGTTGGAATTACATTTCTAAATAATAATTTAAAGAATATTATTTACAAATATTTATTACCTTTAGAGGATACAAATATTAAATCAGCTGATATATAATATATGTGTAATAACAATACAAAAAGTTAAAAATGCTATACACAAAAATTAAGTCAAAACTTTAAGAACAAAAATACATATCATTTCGAAAAATTACAATTCAGAAATAATATAAACTGAAATGTAAACATACATAAAATTAATAAGAATATTAGTATATTCTGAAATAAATATAATTTCATATACAAATTTACGCCGTTTAACTTATATAATATCCGTGTAAGTACACACGAAAAAAAATTAAAAGAATTATGATAATTCATTCAATGTTCATTCTTAATTTAATTTTTCATTGTTAACATTATATATATTTGTTGTATAATCTGTTACGATAAATAAATACACAATAAAGTAAATTCAATTATTGTGAATCATATTATATATTTAAAGCGATCAAATTGGGAAATCTACCAATGTCGTGTAAATATTTTTAGAAACATAAGTAAATAAAAATCTTAAAATGAAAAAATGTGGTTGCATTATATATTATATTCCTATTACATACATTTGCATTTTAAGAACAACTGTTTTTGTATGTTAACTATTAAATCTAATTGATACTATAATTTATTATTGTTAAGCGTTATTCAGTATAATAATATAACAAAACATTTAATTAAAATTTAATAAAAAGTAACATTAAAGCAATATATTTTAATAAATGCTACTAATATTATCAATATGTCTTATTTATCAATAAAGTCCATAAAAGTTTAAAACTAACCAAATTAAATAAATAATAGTTTATCTAAAGAAATTTTAAAGAGTCAAAATATTCAAACAACTTTTTTATAAGTGAGATCAAATTCGGGGGAGGGGGTTATATTGTCATCAAATTAGCATTCAATTCTCATTTTTATTATACTGCATAATTTTGTTTAAATGTCACACTTTGATTAAATCAACTTAAATGTAATATATATATAATAATAAACGTAAATTATATATACATATAGTTTAGTCTTCAAAATGGATATACCTAAAAATCGAAAACCTATGATTTCTTCGATGATTCCATTTTCGAAAGAGGGAATCCACGAAGATTCAACGTAAAATTTGAACAGTTTTATAACATTTGTTTTACTATTTTTGATCAAGTTCCACCATTTCTCTATTATTATAATATTTAATATAATTTAATATAAAAATAAATCGATTAAATATGTTTAAAAAACGACGCCGTTTGTATAGAATCTCGTAGAAATTGTCGCATCCGATCTGTAAAATAAATATAGAAATTTGACATGTACGTACGATGCGCACCGTTACATGGCTTTTGATGGAATAAGGAAATATCGGTCAGATTAGGGTGCGAGCTTTTAGCGTGGAATGAAAAAGCGAGATAGTTTAAATACGAGACGAGGAAAAACAGAGCTCGCGTTGCGGTGCTTGACTACGGGGTGGTTGCCCTCGTCTGCGCTTTGTGGGAAATGTCCGCTCAATAACACGCACGGACTTCGTATCCCCGTCTAGCATTCGAAGAGAGGAGAAAGCGTTGACTGTACTCGATGCTCTCACTCTTACAATTAGATTTACTTTTACTCAAAATATTCAATGTCTGTTTTACGCGGGTTACCTCCCTCCTCTATCATCCCCTCCCCCACCCATCATACATGCCATTCGGGTTTTATTTGGCGTACGCACATTGCTGCCGAAACGAAATCGGACAATCGTTTGTCTCGAAAAATCATTATGTTCTTTTTTACATTTCATCTTTTGTATTATTAATAAAAGTCAAATAATAAGTTTATTTGGATAACGTAAACAAAACGTTAACAATGAACATGCTATTATTTGACATTGCGAAATAAATAAACAACGTGATGATAATGAATTTATAAAAACATTGCGTTTTTCTAAATACTAAAAATTAGACGAACAACGCTTTGTTGTGTTTGTAGTTTTATTGTGGCATTAATGTACGTTATTATATAATAAATTTATTATTTAACATTAATATATAAATAAGTTTAATGAAGAAACGAGGAAATGAATTAGTCATTCGATTCGAATAGAAATTGTTTGTTTGCAGAATGTTTACAAAAATTACGAATTATAATCGAATATTGTTTTAAAAAGTGTTAAGTAGCTATGGGATAAATTGAAGCAGTTTATTTAATATGTAAATTAAATTTGTTAATGCAAAATTTGGTTATATTGGTTAAGTGGTTATCGTATAACTCCACCCTTCGTCGCGTACACCACACAGTTATATAACAATCAAAAAGCGCCAATTCCAAGATTTTGTGTTTCATTTGTTCAGGCTTGTTATTGTTTAATATAGAGTTTATAGATTTGATTATTGCGTGTGTTATCGATTAAGCTTTAACAAAATAAACATTTGATTGATTTTATTTAGGCTATGTTCGGTAATTGACTGAAAGTACTGTAAGTAATTTGTTAAGAAAAGATAAACATATGAACTAGTTTGAGAAGAAGAAAGACCCATGATTACTATCAGTACCTTCAGTCAATTTACGAACATGCCTTTAGAATTGTATAAAAAACATTACTTGGTGATTTCTTTTAGCGTTCTCTACAACTCAACCGGTTGAATTGTTGGGAGCTAAGAAAATATGCGTTCAGAAACTGAACATTATTATTTATTAATGTAGATATCATGAAAACGTTTCTAAGTTA
>JABFQC010002902.1:0-15080 GCA_022817085.1 Psilanteris sp. ZL-2020
CGACTAACTCGGAGTGCTTATTATATATATTGTAGTATGAAGCGATAGAAAATATTTGAACTTAAACTAACAATGAACTACATAAAACGCTCGATAAATGGCGGTGTTATTTTGATCGCAAAACTCATAATTGAGATATTTATGACACTTTATTTATTATTAATATATTATATCTATTGGCCTGTAATTTATAAACGTTTTGTGTTACCACATTTAATCACGTTAAATTTATATATAATGAATAAACTCTAACGAAAGAAACTTTATAGAGTCAATGCTGAAATAAATTATAGAACTTAACAAGTTCAAATTGCTTGATGCTGTATGAGCGCAAGTTGAAATAGTTTGACTTCTTCTTCAGTTCAAATATTAAATTTATGAAAGAATGAGAGAAAAAGAAATTAAGTTTTCTTTAAATTTGTATTCAATTTTTGCACTGCGAATAACTCGCGAATAGTGCTAAGCATTCGAATTTGTTATCTCGCTCATTTATATACAACCATAGTGTTCCTATTACTTAATATATTAATTGTCCTAATTACACTAACACTCAGTCGACATTTTTAAAATTCTCGCCTGTGAATTGATCTCATTAATCTGTCAAGATGATCTGGCTGACACTTTTTTTTGTATGAAAAATGGCAAAATCGTGACACAAATGTTCCAAATACTTCATTAATGCTAGTCAACTTCACTTTCCCAACTGGCGTTTAACTTCTAATCGTAGTAAATTTTGCTCGCGTTAATGATCGAGGGATTGGCAACTTCTTTACGTGGGTGTTCTTTGCGCAGGCAATCATAATTAGCAAAAGATTGCGGTTTATTTTCAGTTTATTGTAATGTTGTTTATGACACGACGTGCACGGTTGAAGTAGTAATTTAAATATTGTTATATTATGTAAGTTGTATTTATAAATGAATTAAATAAAAATTATAAAATAAATATGATTAATGTTTGTATTTTAAAAAGAAAATATTAATATATATGTATATATATTATATTATATATATCAAATCAAATAAAATCAAAACCGACATAAAACAATGTTAGTAAATGCAGTAATATCATTTTATTTATATGAAAAAAATGTTTGTGTTTATGAAATCGTTTTTATTCACAATACAAAAGCTTGTGATTATTTTAAAGTTTTTGTTTACATTGATAATCCTTTTGTTTATGTTTACCTTATATATTTTGTTTACATTCAAATCGTAATTGTTTTTTTTTTTTTTTTTTGCCATATTTTAAATTTGATTTAACATTAACATTGACGCACGAATCAACGTTTATATAACGTCATGCGTCCGTTGTTGAAAATAATTTATTACCAACAAATCCAATTATCGTAATCAACATATTTTCATAAATTTTGCAAACATAACTATAAATTTTCTCGTGTAAAATATATAATGATACAACGTGTGTCTATCGTTAATCTATAAATCCTGATTCACTTTTATTTGCTGACAGAATTATTAAACTTTTCTGTTAACGCATCAGCACATTAAACTGTATATATTTTCAGCCCCGTGATCTACTGCTGCAAATTAAACAGTAGAAATCGTTGGAGAAGGAAAATTTTTCGTTTAATGCGATCGCGCACACGTTTGAAACGAGGCAGAAAAAATTATCGCATTATTCATTATTTTATAACACAGTAAAGCATCAGTTGAATTCGTTTGTCATAATTATGTATAATAACTGCTTTAATTAGATAATAATCAATTGGGAAAGCTTCTATTCTAATTATATTTCCGGTGTGATACATTATTTATCGTTTGTTTATTTCACTTACGCTCTTTTTAGACTATGCGTTATATACACGCGTTTACCAATTAATTCAAAGTAACAAATTTTGTAATTTAAAAGTGATAAAATAAATGATTGATATAAGCATAAACTCCATAAGTATTAACTCCTCGTGTTTTTTTCATTTCGCACAACACGATCGCAATTATTTAATTAACGTATAATTGTAATGATCTTTATACACGAAAAGAAAAGTTACTATGAAAATTAATATACGTTACGTTAACAAAACGCAAAATACTTTGTTAATCGTAATTATAGTCTAAGATAAGGCGAGAACTAATTTTGAAGACTTTAATAATTAAGTAGTTTGCGTTATTTCTAATGTAAATAAATATTTTGTTCTTTATTATATAAACATCAATGAATTAAATTTATTATTGTAAGAATTAAAATTATATTTTTGTCATTTATTGGCATATTTTTGTTTTTAATTAATATTGAATTAATTATTAATTGTAAATGTACTATATATATTTTAGTGATAATAATAATAATAACAAGTGATTTCAGCCATATCGTTAACAGAATTTCGAAAATTTGGAAGATATACATTTGTAAATACAACGATAACAGAATCGTAAATATTTATTTCGAATGAGAAATTGTCTCACGTAATAGATTGCAAAATTAAATGTATATCAAATGACACGTTATTTAGTGCGCATAAAAAATGATCAGATTTTATAACTCTGGAAGATATTTACTTAGATAATTGAATTCGCAGGGGATTTAGTGCATAATCAGAGAAAGAAGAAAAATGATTAAGATATAATATTGAACATCATTGAAATCATATGTTACAAATATATTATTTACATATCGCCTGCATTCATTAAAATCCAATGTAATTGATGGCAGTGCTGCATATGTCTATATATGAGAATTAATACATATGTGCTATAAAAATGTTTCAGCATTCATGACTTAATATAGAACATGCAATTTACTGCGAATTTTAGTAAATATCAAAATTAGCTGTTATTTTCTTTATATTTATTTATATTCATTGAAATTTAATTTACTTTTATGAATAACAATGAGTTTTTGATTGCACAGATCCGTAATTACAATTTAGTATAATTAATTACGAATATTAATAATAAGATTTTATATGAAGGAACACGCGTCTCGATTTCTTCAATTCATCACCAGAGCGATTTATTCAAAGTTATAATAAAAAGTGGATTAATGTTTTAGAGTTTATTTGACTTACGTAAGATAAGATAGATTACGTAAGGTTTAATTAATTAAATTGTTCCAGATTAATTTATAATTTTGACTATTGTTGAATATAATTATCAAATAATATAATACTAAATAAAAATTAAAATTATTTTGGTTTTCAGAATAATAATAAAACGGTGTATTCATTCTTTTTATATGAAAAGATAATTTGAAAAATATGATTGAACTTTTCAGAGAACGATTTAACTCTATGTATGATTATAGACTCAATTTAGATATAAAATTACAACTTTTGGATTTTAAGACGAATGTAGGGAATGAGAATTATTCGGCAAATCATTTCTATTATAGTTTAATCATATATGCTTATAATTCGATGTGTATTTTTTACTTTTCTAACATTTTAAATATGACCTAAAAGCAATTTTCATTCTGTTTATTTATTGAACGAAGAAACTGTACATTTTAGTAAAATACAATCCTATATAGAATAAAGAATAAAGACAATTTTCCAACCTTAAAATAATAAATTTTCTTAGATCTACAAATATACATATATTAACACTGACAATATTTATATGTTTATGTTAAATTGTTTTTGTGTGCACTAATTGCTTCACTGAATTTATGATTCATTTGTTATCTATCATGAAAGATTTCAAGTTTGAGAGTCATTATGTACTTTTTAAATGTATTATTTTTTTGTCATTATACATTATTATTATGTACAAGAATCTCAATGCATTATCAAAGAAAATTTTTTTCATCATTATAATATTATTATATATACATATCTATAAACATCAATTAATCAGAACAAAATATTTCAAATTGATTGCAATTCAAAAATCTCAGCGCTTCAGTTAGGTTATCCTCAATTTGTTGAGTTTTAATTTTATTGTAAACATCTGCGTTTAATAAGTTCATCATTCGTGGTGTTGGCTTGAAGTTATAACAGCATTTGTCCAATACTTTCAAATGAATACGAATGCGAATTATCGCGAATAATATGTCTAAATTTGGTTTGTTCCATTTCTTAATTTCTATAATTCGTACCGCACAATAAACCATTTCCGTGATTGGGTTATGAACAGGCAAAGTCAGAAGCGCAATTGCTAATTTGGTTAAATCTGCGAAAATCCTTTCTCCGCGATCATTTTTTATATCCCTCACCGCCATCCAAAACGATAACAAATCCGACGAACGATCAACATTCTTAAAACAATCGTTTTTTTCATAAACTTTTAACATTTTCAACAAGCGTAACTGATGTTTGGTCGATTCTTTACTGCCATCCTCGCCTAAGAAAGAAGAAAATTTATAATTATAATTATATTAAAGCGGAAAACAAAATAATTTTTCTAAAACAAAAAATATTGCAATTTAATTATACGCTCGTGTTTGTAATATATTTTACATGTTTTATAATTTTTATATAAAAAAACCAATAATATATTTTGCAAAATACGAAAATACAATTTAATTACCTACGAGGTGCCAAGGAATTTCATTTAATATTTCATTTGGTTTGTCAGTTAAAATAATATCAGGCGATAAAGTTCGACATTTTTCTAATATGGTTAGATTCGTTGAAAAGTTTGAAATTAGTTCTTTACTTAATTGAACCAAGAAACTGAGAGCGCTCGTACGAACTTGGAATATTTTTTGTTGTGCCATTTTTCTTTGCAAAACCGTATTTTCAAAATTCTCTCCAAAATCGACGTCCTTCAATGGCAAATACAAACATCCAGTCGTATTGTTGACACTCTCTAAAGCTATTTTCATATTCTCTACATCTGACTGATTCCACGGAGTTAACGAAAAGGAGTCATTTCGATGGAAAAATGACGGTTTAATGAAGCGTTTCGTGATGTCCAATAAAAAACGCTGCAGCTCTGTGTAATATCGTAACAAGTCGCCATTGATATCGGAAATGCTTTGATTTAAATGAGATAGTTCCATCAAAATTGGATTAAGGAACGTCAAGTATAATAAATTAGTGTCGTCTTGATACATATCTGCTAACATTTGAGTTATTAGACACTTTTCAGATCGCGAATCATTTATAATTTCCACGAAATGTAATTGCAGTTCCCTCCATTGGGTCAATGTTGTCGAAACGGCTTCGCTCCACGCGAGCCAAGGCCTTGGAAAAAATTTGCTAATACCGGAAGGTTCCTTGCCGACGTTAATTGATTCGTATATTTTGTTATATTTCATCTGAAAAAATAAAAAATAAACAAACTTAAAACCTTGTCTATTTATTTTCTTCCAATTCACAAACAAACAACATTTTTTATATAAACAATAACATGTTTAATGTAAACATGATAATTTTGTATGTAAATAAAGTATTAATTTACACAAAAACAAAATTTCAAAATAAACATAAACATTTTTAACGCAAACACAATCATATTCCGATATCTATATAACATTTATTTCATTTTTTGTATGATGAATATTTAAAGATATAGAATCGTTTATTGGTGATTATGTATTGTAAAACATTAAATATTTTTGATCATATTTTGACTACCCCCCTCCCCTCCATACTCCCTCTCTATAGAGTTATAAAGACTACTTCTGTAAAATATCAAAGAGATTTTGTAATCAATTTCCTAAGATTATATAATATAAGTTAAGTGAAAGTTATTATCTGTAAGTTTATTAAAACTGTTACAATTTCTCCATTAAAAGGTCATAAATACTAATAATATTGTACAGTTATTGCTTTAGAGGTTATGAATATAATAAAATTGTAAAGCTTATGTAGAACATCTTCAAAAATAATCTACTAAAAGTAGTCCAATATCGAAATTGAGCGTTTCATCCTGAAATAAACCAAACCGTTTATTTTCCAAATTTTTATTTCATTCTATGTGATTATACATACAATCAAAGATTTATTAATTTTTTTTTTAATTTCATTAATTCTTTTATATACTGTTTTCTATTTTAATATAAGTGTTCAATGACACGTATTTTAAATTTTCCATAAAAATTGCCTTTTCCACTAATTTATTTAAGGAATTTAATTTCAATTTGAATTAAATTTTACCTATGAACTGACATTAAAATTTTTTATTATTTGCTCACGTTCGATTATTGTATATATAATTGCAAATAATTTGTTTCAATTCAATTAAATTGAAATTTATTTATATAATATATGAAATAAATATTATTATTTATATTAAAAACTTTAAAAAAACTGTTTATGTTTACAATAAACATTCGGATGTCTGTAATATATGTATTTATGTTCTGACAATTTATGAATACAATTTGTTAGTGCTCAACTTCTTTGTACAGTTAAATAAAAAAAATGTCGTTTTAAAATTAACATTCATTGACTTAAATGAATATCGCTATTAATTATCCACCTGGATTGGAAATGTAAATTATTTTCGTTCGTTGTTTCGAATCTCAGATCTAATTCGAGAAACAGACCGCTCTTTGTCCAAATTGGTTACAGACTGCAGCCAAATTTAGGTCCAGACTGTGCTAAATTGAAGTTAGCCATTTATCGTATTAATCAGTTATACTATTTTCACACATCGGTTATACTAATTTTATAGGCAATGTATTGATTGTAAACACCAGAAAATGTATTATTTTTGCGAATAAACGCTTGGATAGATTAAAGTTAGCTGAAACGATATCGTCGACATATTTGCGTGCATAATAAAAAGGTGTATTTAATAAGTAATTTATATGCTTCAGTGAATTTATGTTGTAGATTTCTTACGGATAACACAATAATTCTATTTGAATTTCCAAGTTAGTGAAGCGTTGTTACATTTCTGTTATTTGCAATTGAAAATGATATGTTAATTCACAAGATAAATATCGTTAATCGAACGATATAATTCATTTAAGTGTTTACTTCGTTTAACATATTTCAAATTTTATGTTCGTTTTTGACTCAGTTCTAATTGAAAATACTACTTCACTTGATTTGATTACATTTAATGAGACATTAAGGGTGAATAAAAATGGTTTATTTCGTTATCAAATTTTAACTATAAATAAATTGTTGTACATTTTCCAGGTGCAGTTTTAACATTAGTATGATCAATGTTGAAAATTCTTATCGGTTCATCTCATTTTCGTTATAACTTATATAAAATGATAAAGTTTTCTACAATATTTTGTTTATCCAAAAATTTAAACAATTTCAAACTTTTGTTTTACGTACAAATAATTTAATTTTCATTGACCAACCGATTTGGAATAAAAATATTTGGATCAAAGTACATAGAACAAAGAAAGTGTTGTTCATTAACTACGCACGTTCGCCAGGTAGCTTTGTCATTTTATTTATATTTTGTATAAAGATGACCTCATTTTATTTTGTTACGAAAACTGATCTGCCATTCGATTCTTTACGGTGTTCGTAATAAAAATATATAAACACATACAATCAAATTCAACAAACTTATTCTCATATGTTTATGTTAGAAATGTTGAATTAACACTGACTCAATGTAATTTTTACATTGTATCTAATTTAAATTAACATTTCGAGAATAACATTGAGTATACAATGTTGGTTTAGCATTTATATTTTTCGCCGTGTATAGCAATTTTGAATAAATACAAACCAGAACGACAAATATATCTATTTTTAACAACTTTTCGTTAACTTCATTTTAGGTTAGAATGTTAAAATTTGATAATCTGTTTTGATAAATTTTAACAAAAAGTTTTAAGTACAACCTTTGTTGAATTGAATAAGAAAAACGAAGATATTAAATTTTAGTAAACCGATTGTTAAATTATAATCAAAGATTCATTCTATTTGATGAATAAACTACGAATTTTTGACGAATAACAAATATTAATTAATATTAACCAAATTTGTGACTTTTTTCCTAAAAATTGATAAACTTTTCTGTCAGTGTATATATCAATAAATATGTATACATAATTATTTCCATCTCTTATATATAAACGTTTATTTATTATGTGATTATATTTACCTGCCGAATGGAACAACAAGAAAACCAATTACGAGATTCACGTAGGAAAGTTTCTAAAGACAACGGCAATTTCTCGCATGCTTTTGCGATGCAAAACTGGAGACAATTTGACGGTAACAGTAGCAAATTGGGAAAATTTTCTTTACAAGTCAAGTGCAACAAGTCCATTTGTCTGCACGAATCATAACCTCCGATTGCCATTAAATTTTCCACTTTTAACCCGGAGTGTTCTAAAAAATTGCGTATGTCATTGAACCGCGATTCGTTACGAACGACACTATAACCAAGAAAATCATTAATGATTTTGTTTTTCTCCACGCTGAAATATCGTATGCAATATACGATGTATCTGGTTGACGTGGTATTTATGAAATCATCAATTACTAATGCGTATCTTTCATCGCCGACATCGTCAATGATATCTTGTAAAAATGACGGTGATATCACGTTCAAAATAAGTTCCGAACATTTTCTCCTTTGCGCTTTGAAATGTTCCGCGACGAAGTTGGTTTTGGTACTTTTCGCGTCATGCATCGCTGTGTGTAATGATAATTTAATGTCTATATATTTTTGGTCGTCGGAATATTTGGACGGTATTGCTAAAAATTAAATAATGAATAATGATAAATTTATTTATTTAAGCAATTGGTTTTGAATAATTAGTTAATTGTTTGTTAGTTGAACTATTGAATAATTAATAATTTTAATTGTTTAAATGTATACTTTGTTGATAATTTTAAATAAATTGAACTTTAATTATTCGTTTGTTTTACAAATTATTTTTTATTTTAATAATGCAATATGATGTTTTTTTTATTGATTTTTTAATCGTCGATAAAACTCTTTTATCGCCAAAACAAATTTTTATTCTAAGAACGAAATTGCTGAGTTTAATTAAATAAACATTTGTTGAAATAGCACACATTATTTGAATCGTAATAAAAGATATTTGTTTGAACTGAATAAAATGCATTTTATTTGTTATTTTTTATATTCAAACGAAAAACACGCATTTTAAAATATATTACAGGATTATAATACCATTGCATGGTGTAGTTTTCGATGTAGATGGCAAATCGTCTGGCGTAATATCTGTTACATTTGTGTGTTCCCTTTTTTTCGTTGACTTTAAATGGAGTGGTAAGCAGTCAATTAGTTCTAATTGAAAAATTACGTTAATTAATTTATCGATGTTAAAAACCGTGTAATATATAATATGACACATGACTTTGAGTATAATTATTTAGACTCAAAGATAATCCTGCTTGAAAAAATATAGAAATTTTAGAAACAAAATTGAAATGTGTTATACAAACTGAATTTAAAATAAATACAAAAATTGTAAATTGGCGAAATGAAAATGCTTTGTGTATAAAAAAGCGTTTATACTGAGTTGTTAATTTAATTAAAATAAACCCCGTTTTTTGCATAATACAAATCTGTTTTTAATCGTATCAGCAAACTAATACGAAATGCCATTATACTTGAGTATAATATTATAATTTAGAAAATAGCAGGCGCAATTTGCATGTTGCTTTTATTCCGAAATCATATTCATGTATTCATGGTACTAAATATGACAACTGGATTTGTAAGGAGATTCAATGCAAAGTGTTATGATATATGAAATAAAAATTTGATTTCAATTAGATTAAGGTTTTTTTGTTTTAAATGACGGGCCAAATTATTATGTAAATTAACAAATTTAAAGAGTGCAAACAATATACGATTTGAATGGACGGCATTGTTATATTGAAAAATTGAAAACATTTAAATAAAAGAAATTTTACTTACGTCTGAAAATTGGGTTACTTTCTCTCTTCATGATTTTGTAACTACTTTGAGAACTAATTATTCAAAAGAATTAAACTATATTTTTATTTTAATTTTTTATTTGCTTTTCTTTACTCATTATATTACACATACATTAACTCTCGACTAACATTTGGAATGAAATTCTGTTGATATGTTTTTTATTATAATATACTTGTCACCGTTTGAACACTGATAACTAACTATATAATAATATACACTAAATTCTACAGCAGCGATGCATTAAGATGTTCCAAGTTTCTAATTAGGAATTAAAATTAACCGATAAAATGTAATGTGAAAATAATTTTCTTATTGTTTAATATGTTTGAACGTTCGTTTAAAATAATATTCTCGAAATTGCTTTATTAGAATCATAAGTATATTAAATTTTAGTTAGGATTAATTGATTTTAAGTAATTTACGCTTAGAATTTTATGAAATGAAGCGAAAATTGATTCTCTCGGGAATAAAATAACACGTAAAAACAACTGCAGGTGGCGTAAAGTTTTGATATCCAATTATTATTTAATGACCCACTATTTTCTACACAGAAGATATATATGTTAAGAATTTTGTGATATTTGATGACTTAAATTAAGACTTTCCTGATACCATGAATATTATTCTAACCGATTTGTTATGGACATTCGCTTTCTCAGAATTCTACTATTACAAATTAAAATCAATTAATTGTCAATACATTTCAATACACTCAAAATGATGTTAACTGACTTTCGTGTATGTCCATTTTATAATCGTAATCACAAACTCGTAAATTAAGAAAGAACAATATATTGTTACGGAGAAACAAATTATTTTGTAATTAAACAGACGTAATACCGTTCTACTCTTATATAACGATAGAAATAATTATATTGAAAAGTGCTGTGTCGGTCCTTTTACTATGCAACATTACTGTTGGATGTAGTAGATAAAATAGAACAAGAATATAATTTTATTAGTATTAATGCGATTGTACTTATAATGAAATATGAGACAATCTCGTGTCATCAACTCGATTGAAAATAAATTGCTTTTTTTGCCATTCCTAGTATAAAAAAAAATATGTCAGTAAATTTTATTACAAATAATTATATTATTACGAATCTTCTGTTTATTACATTAAAAAGTCTGTCAAATGTATTTTTGTTTACATCAATGATAATAATATTTTGACATAAGTGTTTATGTTTACATTAAAAGTCCTTAGAGAAAAGTACTTTTGTTTATTTACAAACTAATTGTATTTACATTATATTTTATACATTTCTATACCACGAGTTTAGTATAATTTATAAAACAAATATCACCCATGTGAAAGTAAACGTCCAATTTCGTAAATTTGTAAAAAATGTTTGATGAATTATAATTTTTTGTGTTAGCATTCGTATCGCGCCATTTGCCATAACAAATTCAGACATGCATTGCAGGACACCTCGGCTACGGTATTTTCACGCATTTTATGTGCAACAAAACTTTAATTGCAATATAAAAGTCGTTTGGAAAAAAAATGAAGCTAATTGAGTCTTTGATAAAGTCTGTTTGCGTAATCAATGCAATTCAATTTGATACTCATTTCGCACGTTTCGAATGTATATGAAGATTTGCTCCACCTTGTCGGAATGCACGATTCTATGCAAATATCACAAATTGCTGACTTTCATACATAAGCAATATTTGTAACAAGAGAAATAAGTACGCCAGAAAAAAAAGATGTCAGTAAATTTACTTTTAATAACAAATTTGCTTGTGTTTAAACTAAAAACTCATTGGTTTCAATTGAAACTCGTTTTTTTACACCAAAAATCCTTATTTTTATTATTTTAAATTTGCTTAACTAATTTTTTATTTAATTGATTTTTCTTTTGACGACGATTAATCAGACAAATGCAAAGTTTTAAAATAATTCCAGTTTCCAATGATTTACAGTGCTCGATATTTTTATTTTTTTACATTGTATGATCGCAACCGGCGGTTGCGGCATAAACAATTTTGTAACCTCTCGTGCTGCTAATAACTTAATAAATTCCAAATGCAAATGAATCGTGTAATACAGTGTTCAAGGCACTTAACAATCGCTGATTCAGCTTATGAAAAGAATAGTCTTTATTGCAAATGTCGTTCCGATAATACGATTCAGTTCAAAATTGAATAACATTAAATGGGCAGTGAAAGCCGCTGTGTATCAACTATGATTAGATTGACTAATGAAAATAATTATGAATTAAAATTGGCTTTTAACGGATACATTTCTCTAACTTTTTGAAAGGACTTGGACGGAGAAAATGCATTCAGGTCGATGATTAGTTCGAATTGAAAAAGTTTGTATATGATACGATGAGTATAAATCAAATAATCTGACCATACGATATAATAAATACAGAGGCTAACAATGTATACTGGCATAATATTCAATCAAATTACATTGTATATACTTGTATTAGCTATCATATTTCGTGAAATCAACAGTTGATATCATAAAAATTAATGTAATTATTTGTGCTGCGTATCTCATGTGTATCTTATAGAAAAAAATTAAATTTTAATGTAGAATAAGTGTAATATAGTTTATATATAATTTAAGGTTTGAATTTTAAATCTATAATAAGTTGTGGTATAAATATTAATTCAAATAATTGAAATATTTCCTTTTCTAATGTTTTGCAAGTATATTGCAATAATTACGTTATAAATAGAAAATATCATAGTATTTGCTATAACCTATAATCGTAAAACACTATATAATTTGATATGATTATTATCTAGATAAACAAATTTATTGTACTATAATGCTGTTTTTAACATAGTATCAGGAATATGCAAATTTAATTATTTATATTACAATTTTGAATTCATTTTCAATATTTGCAAAACGTACGTTACAACATTTTAATTTTATGTATATACGCATTAAATTTATAACTTTATACACTGTTTTTTATGAAGAAAATAGTCGTTTTCAATCAAAATTTATTTCATATCATTTTGATTAATTTTTTTTTTATCACAATTTCGTACAAAATATTCAGTCTTCAAATTAATAAATACACCGTACGTAAATCTAAATAGAACAAACTGAGATATACATTCAATAATTACTTTGTCGTATGCAATAAATTCGAAGTGTCTTGCAACTTATAAACAAGCAATTTTATAATTTTGCAACAAGAAAAATTAAACCGTTGCATTAGATGTGGAAAACAGCCTGCCTAAGCAATATTTGGATAAGTTAATTATATAATACTCATAAGATAAGATAACTAAGTTAATTTAATCAGAAAAAAAAGGTGTGTAGAAAAAGTTTCTTATAAGTTGTACATGCTTAGATAACATATTTCAGACATAAAGGACACACATAATATTATTTAATATCCATACAATATTCCATTTATGTTATAAATACCCTCAGAATATAGTTAATTAACAAATACGAAAAAACATTTTTAGCTCAATATATACACAAAAAAAAGTATATTAAAAATTTACTTTACTTTATGGTAAGTCAATTCGTAAACTATGTTTTTCAGAATTTAATAATATTTATAAACAAAGATATTATAATCCCGATAAATTTTACTGCACTTTTTGACAAAATTTGTCAGGATCATATTATTTTTGTTTATAAATTTTATTAAATTCTCAAAAGCAAAGTTTTTTTATTAAGTTATCATAAAGTATAGGGAGAAAAACGTATAGTAAAAATTACTATAGTTTATGGTACGGCAGTCGTAAAATACGTATTTTTAGATTAACAAACAAACAAAAATAACAAATAAACCAAAATATTATAATCCTGAAAAACTGTATCATAAAGTATTGTAAAATTTGTCAGGATTATAATATTTTTCTTTATAAATTCTACTAAATTCTAGAAAAGCGTATGTTACGACTGCCTTACCATAAAGTATAGTAAAGTTTTACTATACGTTTTTCTCCGTGTATAGTAAATTTATATAAAGCAAATATTTGCATTAATTTTCTGTCCGTATAAAAAATTTACAACACCAAATTCGACGTGTTATCGCACCAACCTATTTCTCAATATAGACTACTGAAATTGCACTCGCAAGGCTATGATTAAACTACCTTTAAAATATGTATCACATTACTAGGTATGCAATCTATGCACATATGCGAAGTATGCAACTTGTGTCAACATTTTATTTAAATTTCAATTATATCTTATATTATGTACCGAAACCAAATAAGTCGTATCGTACTATTATAGCTTATATAATTCGCGTGGCTGATGAAATAAATCAAAGATTCGTGACAAATCGCTGATAATTACACTTATATTTCATTTATACGATAAATATATAATCCCCGACCCAGAGAAAGTATCGCGAGTGTACGCTAATTTTGTAATTGTAATAATGCATGCTTTAAAGTTCGCGGACAACTTGGAATTAGTATAAGATGTTTTATTGGACGAAATTACAGCGCGCAACGTCGATAAAAAAAAATTACACGGTGCATTTCTAAAACGGAGACAATTAAGACGCGCGTGTGCGTGAATGTGTGTGGAAAAGCGGATTACTGAAGGTTAGCAAAGATGTCTATGGAAGTGATGTGTATTCGACTGAAAATCGTTGTGACATTTATAGTTCACTTGACATTCTTTAGAATGAATGCACTACTGTGAGATTCTCGGACGATTTCAAGTTCAGGCCGCGTCTCGTAACCTCGGTTAGTAAAACTTGCATCACCATAGCATTGGTACCTTTTGAGTTGGCTGACGAGAAGTGAGTTACATCACCGAAGATCGTTGCACCGCATAGGTCGTCCTCGCTCGGACAAGATCACGGATCGTCCTCCAGGTGATCGACTTTTTTGCTCCTGCTATATAAGTTAAACAGTCATTATGGACGCGACGAAAAACGTAAATCACACGTACTCATCATAATTGACAAAAACCAGTCGTGTTATAGACTTACTATATTCGTATTAAAATAAATACGGCGAGCTTAATAAAAACATTGGTCGATAGAAAGATCAAAGTGGTCTATATTTACGGGAATAAACTGGTTCAAGATGGACAAAAAATGTGTTGCGTTTTCTTATAGTTTATTACATTTGTGAAAAATCATAATTATTTAGTTATACTGAGAATAATAAATAGTAAAAATTAATGTATAGCAACAGTAGGATATACTTGAAAATACTATAAGAATTTACTATAAAAATATAAAAATTATTATATTAAATATTAAAATTCTTCATAATTTTCGGATTATTATACGGATTGATCATTTTACTACATTATTTAGTAATACTTATAG
>JABFQC010002903.1:0-15076 GCA_022817085.1 Psilanteris sp. ZL-2020
TTATTTATCAACTCGAAGATATAGAAACGACGCCACGCACGTGACGAAACCAGCGATTTGTATTTTTTGAAGCATAATTATTATGTATAATTCATGACGCTAATAAATATTAAAACGTACGAATGTTTGTAGGTACGCTTCTGTTATAATTTGTGATGCAATGAGACGTTTCTGAGAATACCAATGACCCAAACCACGAGAGCGTTGCGAAACTTCTGACCGAAACGGTCATATATATATACATATATATACCTGGCTTGCAATAATTAAGAATCAAAATTGCACACGATTATGTGTAATTGCCACTTGACTTTGAATACATTTAAAATATAGGTCAAAACGCGAATCGCCGGCTTTGATAAATCAGCTCCGTTTTGTGCAAGGGAATTTGTTCGCCGCGCGTAACGCAAATGGCTCAATTTGGAGTTATTTGAGGTGTAACGAGAAAGAGAGAGAGAGAGAGGGAAAAAAAATTCAATATTGATTCGAACTCCGGGTTCTTGCATGAATTATACGATTATTGATGTATTACCATAACGATACTTAACGTCTACCGCGATGCGTTAACGCGTCTATTTTATTGTTTCGGGATTATTATCGTCAATTGCAAAGAAATAGCTTAACAATTTATAGCACTTCACTCCGCGCATCCACTTTACGATTCAAAATGTTATTTGCATACTCTCAACAGCGGACGGTATAATGTTTCAAACTGCCATTGTATAGCTGTATAAATTGTTCGCGGTTTCGTTCGGTAAACTCGGCGACATTTTATTCGGCAAAAGTATACGTGCGACTTTGTTCATAATCGCGAGAGGCTTTATATAGTAAGGCGTTAGATTCGAGTTACAAAATCAATACACATGGCAAGGAAATGATCGTAATTCGAGTTGAAATTCTGCGTCTCGTGTAGAATTTCTCTAGTGTTGGTATTGATTGATAGAAGACGTGTCAATTACACGTGGCTGGTGCGTTTAAACATTTTATTATGCCGGCGCGTACTTGTTTTTATAAACGGAGTAGAGTTAAAAGAAGAAGAAGAAGAAGACGAAAAAAAAAGAAAAAATGAGCCGTCGAAACGGCAAAAACCGCGCGTGATCTTTAGATTCGACGTAATTCGATAATCATTGTCTTCGAGTTTTTTTTTTGTTGGTTTGAGCGCGTTCGCGCTCTTGCGAGATCAGTTCTTACAAAATACGGATTTTTGTTAAAGTCCACGGGACCGCGGCGAAACGCTGATAAACGAAGGCATTTTCGTTTTCACGATCAATTCGATTGACTGCAACGACGACTGCCCGATTGATGCCATTCTCGTTTAGCATAAAATAAACATGGATTTATATTCTAATTACGTTGAGCGAGCAGGCAAAATAATAAGCATACTTAAGTCGAAATCGAATAATTATAAGCTCGTTCGTTTAAATCCGAAAATGTAATAACAATTCGAATTACCATTTTTACAGTTCGAGTCGTAAAGTACATAATATCTCATTTGCGTCGTCATCCTTTCGAATTAACAAATAATCATTTTATAATTGAATCGGATTGTGTAATATAAATTACAAAAAAAAAAAAGAAAAAAAAATTATAATTAATCGTGGTAACGCATGAACAAAGTGAAACAACCATTTCAATCGTAATGATTGAGAAATTTCGTTGAACAAATAATTGTTTAATCATTTTACACTTATTTCGTCGTTTAAACAATCGTTTCGTCACTAACGCCGAAAGAATTTTAATTTCTGCAGTTCTATTAAGTAAAATTATTCGGAAAAGTGATTAATTTAATCTAACATTCAATGAAATTTAAAATTTAACGTTTATTGTGCGTGACACATTAACATTTAAGAATCACTGATACGTATTTGATGAAAATTTCGTTTCAAAAGAATTAAATATTAAAAATACAAAATAATAATAATAATAATAATAAATGTGTAAAGCTATGTTATTTTTCAATCACTTTGCATCTTATCGTGAACGAAAACCGAAATTAATACTACATATATATTTATATATATATATATATATATTTCACAATGAAAAAACAACATAACACCGATCAATAAAGCGTACGTGCAATAACGTAAATCATTTTAATCGGTCTCCGCCACTTGTTACTCGGCCAGACGCAATCGCCGCGTTTGATTTCACAAAACAAAACGTCTACTTCGCCGCACTCAAAATTACCTTTGTCTTCTGTTTGAGGAACTTCGTGATCCTGTAGATCGCGTTCGGCACTTTTGCTTTCGGCATTTTGACTAGATTCATTTCCGCGACGTCGAAAATCTCAAAAAATAAAGCGTACCCCGCTCGAGGCTCGCGTAATATATACAAATATAATTAACAACAGTCGTAAAAAATTACAAAAAAGAAGCTTCGATTGCACGGTTACGGTGGCTGACTAGCAACGAGACGAATCCCCTTTGGCACGAATCAGTCGTAATTGTAATTGAGTCCCGTGTACGAGATCACATGAAAAAGTCATGCGTCGCGACCGAATCACGTAGGGAACTGCTTATCGCCGAACATCTTGGCGGAGAGCCGAGGGTGACCGTGTTGCCGAAAGCCCGACGCAAGGCGCGCAAAGATCGCGGCTGTTTTGTTTTCGGTTCCGTGAACGATGCGCGGTTCGGCTCGCGCGATGAGCTAGATGCAACTGACTGAGTCGTATGGGGACAACCGGCTCATATACGACACGTCTGCCAACCGTGCGCCGGCCCGGCGTGCAGCACGTGCTATTTTGCGCGCGGTGGCTGTAACGCGCGCCCGTGCGCGCGTACGCACGCGGATGCTCGCCGAAGATTGCGAAAGGTTAGGGGTTCAAAACGCGCCAGCTGCGATAACGCGGCCTTTGTTTGCGGCCGCTCGTCGCCGATTGGTCCGAAACTTGGATCGCGCGTGGCGTTGCGTCACCCGGCGCGTCCCGGTCCCGTTGAGCCTTGTTCTTCCCTCGCGGACCAAAATTACATCACGCTTTCGGATCCACGGGCCACGTGAATTGACGGTCCAAAAAGTTACGTCGGCGGCGTGGAGAAAAAATATAATATAAATTACCGTACCTTCTGGCGTTCGAATGATATCTTGAAGGATATTTAAAAAAATACTATACCATTGAAACAATATTTATTATATGATATAATAAAAATGTGTCAAAATTGCTTCTTTAGTTTAGTTTTATTATATTATATAACAAATTTTACTATAATATAAATAAAAAAAGTTGTCATTAGGGTATAGTCATTTTCTACACTCAGAAAAATTAAACCTAAAAATTACTGTTTTTCGTTGTAAAAATACAGTTTTTCATACCAAATTTTCTTTTTTTTTTTATTATAATGCTACTATTATAAACAGTAATTTTTAGGATTTTGTTTTAATGTCGCTAAATTAGTGTTATAAACAGCATTTTTCTAAATTTAATTTTTCTGAGTATACATCTATGGAATTAGTCAATGCCAGAAGATTTATATATAATTTATATAATTTATATACAGTAGATAATTTACACTGTAACTTTTTTCTCAGTGTAGCGACACACTGCGCGCGGAGAATTTTGCAAATTTAACAACATTTTGATTGAATCAACATAACGTTCTTTACGCGTGAACAACATAACCGCGGATGGGTTATAGACGGAAAGTCTCCAAAGCGGAGTAATTGGGAATATTAACAACGTCGGAATAGTTAATTCTCGCGAAATAAATTCGCGGCGTTTCAACGTCGGTTGTGCCGCGAGACGAAAAGTTCCGCTTCGAACGGTTCCGCGCGTTATTGTAAAACGCGACCCGATTGTAAACGCGTTGCGCGACAAAATATCAATTAAGCGCGTTTCGGAGCGATTCTTTATGAGACCATTGTACTTATAATCGTTTGTAAGAACTTGGTCGCACAAATTGTTTTGCATTGCGAGTCAATACGTTTAGTGCGATCGTCTTCGTCGGTGCTAATTGCGCTTAGTTTATTATTAGCTTCGAATTGTTATATTCTTAATACTTTTATAATATATATCGATCACGGTATTGCAATGTATAACGTTCGAATGCAGTATTACCAATTGTTAAAAGAAAAAAAAAAGGGAAAAAATTGAAGTCATTTTTGTCTCGGTTCATTGGTGATTTGACTTTTTGTAATTATAAGATGATCGTCGAAATGTTTTTCATTAAATATTGTCATTAAAGTTACGCTAATTATCGTGTTATTCGATTCAACGCGATCAAGCTAAACAATGCACAAATGCATCATTAATATAATAAAACGAGTTTTATTGGAGAAACTAATTAAAATATTGAAGTTCGAGTTAATTAAAATAAACGCGTTGAAGTTGCAACGAATCGTTTGCATTTTGCTATACACTTTTCATTGAAATGTAATTGGAATTTAATCAAAAGGGTTCGCTTAAATTCTCGTGTATTCCATATTCTGATATAATAAATTGTGATTTACTATATGAAAATATACATTGTTTAATAACTTTATATGTTTTGAGATAAATTTTCGTGAAACGTCTTTTTTTTATGTACGAACATAAATTGTTTGAATTGCATTTAATGCGGGTCAAAGAAAAATTTATGTTTGTTTATATTTCGTTCAAAATTGTAATACCGTTTCGTGACAATTTTTTTTACATTCACATCGCATTATCTTAACAATATGTTTTATTGCTTAATAACGAGTCATATAATGCGCGTATTAAAATATACATTTTTAAATAATAAAATTGATCAGACTTTTATATTGGATTAATACGAAAATTTATATTCTAGACTTAATATAAAGTTTTTTTCATTTATTTATTTATAACGTTTTCTATTTTTAGTACAACGTTGTTTAAAATGAGAAGAATATTACTTACATCCTGTGTTCTTAAAATTGTTGTAATTATTATTTTTATTTACGTTTTTACAATACTCTTAGTTTAATTAGATAGAAAAGCAAGATGACGTAATAGTTTGATATTATTAGAATAGTTTATAAATATACATTATAAACATTAAGAACTCTTAATTACTATAACAATATTTCTTAATATTTATAAAAAGGAAGAATGAGTACAAATATTTACAGATTTTATTTGTCGTTTGAGAATGGATCTTCAAATATTTGAATTTTGAAACGAACAATTAACTAAACGGTTCGAATAAATTGAATTAACAATTAAACAAAAGTTTATGTAAATTAACAAACATACCCTACATGATCTAAACTAGATTTGATAATTAGATTTTAATTATTTTGTATGTATTGATCATTACAAATGTAAATATGGAATATAAATTGTTTGTGACAAATTAAAAAGTTTACCATTCAAATATAAATATTCAGAGTAACGGTTTTAACAAATCTATTTCACCGTGTTGAAATTATAAATAAATATTTCATTTTTATCAGACAGTTTTAAGTTAATATATTCTTATTTTTTGCAAGAAATTTCTCCTCTGAAATTATTTCGAAGAAAGAAATTATGCGAATTAAGATATACAATTAATCTAATCTATTTAATATATATATATATACATATATATATAATTATACGCATTTAAACGAAATTTAACGATCACACAAATATTAATAATCACAGAAAGGCATATTAGAATGATCACAGCTTTAGAAAGTTTTGTATTAAGAAAAACTAATTTTTGTGTCTTATACGAAGCGATCGTTAATTCAAAGCTCTATTATATTTGATCTTCAAAGTACATTTAATAATTCTGCAAAGTGAAAGAATTTTAATGTTTAATGCGTCAATTTGTTTAATTACAGATCTTAATTTCTTATAGTATAATAACAGATTAAAAATCGTGAAAACAACATTGCTGCTTTCTACTAAAACTTAAACAAAATATTTGTAAAAAAAATTATTATTAAATATAAGACGCGAAATAAACGATTGTCAATCATTATCGAATGAACAATTACAGTTTTTTTTCCTTATTATTATTATTAAAGTGTATTAAATGTGACTTCTAAAAAGATACTTGTTTTTTCAACTTATTGTTAAAACATTTCGAAATCTATATACTTTTTACTATGTATATAAACCTTGATAAAGTTTAAACAAAATTAGAATTATTGAATACTGTTCTTATTATAACTCCGATAAACTGTTTATATTTGTTTCAGATTGATATCGTATAAATATACGATATACACACTTATATCAGATTGTGTGCGTGATTATCTCGTTTGTTTTTATTATACGCATAATTTTTAATTTATCAATTCGATCAGTTTTATAACTTTTGTTGTATATTAATATTATTACGTCGATGTCCAATATCTGACGGAAAGTATATAACTTCCATAGATTAATCGCATGATCTAAGCTCGAAGAGTTTGTTGAATCTAGATTTCTCACGTATAACGAAGAATATTAAATAGTATCAACGTTGACGCAATGGTCTTTTAAAACGCAATACATTTATGAATGAATTTTCGATAGTCTTGTTGATATACTGTTGAAATCGGTTGATCGAACAACAGACGGATTTGAATTTTGTTTTTGGATACAAATTAAATCTATTTTTGCGCAGTTATTGCTTCGAGTTCCAAAATTGTTATCTGACTAATACGCATTGCATCGTTATAAATTTGACATTGTATATAAGAATAAGTGCTACAATTACAGGATTGTTAACTTTAACAACAAAAACAACAACACAGAACGTTTGTCACGAAGTATAAAATATTATTAACGAAATCGCAACGGCGGAGTTATTTTAAAATTCGATTTCAACGCGTTATCGCGCGTATTTTTTGTTTATTACAAAATAAGAAATTTAATCGCGCTAATTATTGACATGCTATTTTTAAGTTTCATTGTGTATTGACAATTAAAGACTTTTTCATTTAACAGTGCAATGATTTGTATACGTTTCGATTAGTACGTAAGCGCGCAGTTTTAATCTTAATTTCAATTATCAAACGAGATGTTAATACAATTTACAAAGCGATATATATATCAATTATTTCGTTCCACTGCCAACGTCTTAGTTGCATCTTGAATTTCGCTTCTCGCGTTCGATGGAAATAAATATAACATTTGGACGAATGCAAAACTAAATCGATCATAACGATCAACGGTTCGCTTTAATTTTGAATCGAATCGTTTATAAATACTCAAAGTAAATAACCGTTGCAATTTTTGGAATAAGTGTAATCTATTTCCGGGCCTTTAACGTCTAGGCAATAAATTTAAATTTCATATCTTCTTTATTAATTTTAGATTATTCAACTGTCGCTCTTCTGGCCATTGACAAGCGTCAAACCGAGTGTTCGATTAAGATTTAAAAATACACCTTTGGGATTTCACGGGGCTCGTAGTAAAAGCCATATCGTATTGACGTGATTGAAAAAAAAACACAAAATTGACGCGACAAAAGTGTCTTATTTCAAGACTCTGTTACAGAAAAGATAGCATAAGCGTCTTAGTAATGGATTCTATTTACGTCCTTTGCTCGCAAATATCTCGATTTAAGACGCTCGTTTTTGTCGTGGTTGCGCTAAAAAAGATCAAAACAAATAGCGGCGCGATCATCGGTGAACGTTACGGAACCGAATCGCGAATTATAAATACGATCGATGCGATAAAAACAATTAGTCCGAGGGACTTATATACGGGGCGGCGTGTTTTGGTTTGGCGACGCGATGCCAAAAGATGCGAATCGTCGCGTTGAATAATTCAGAGCCGCGCGGTGTTGACACAGTTGTCGTTACAGCGACGAGAGCAAACAGCGCATAATAGTGAAATATTGGCTAACGCGCGCGATCCAATGAATCAGATTCTTTTATAATTGCGCGTGACACGCCGAGCAAATCGCATTCAAAATTAAACATTCGATCGTCATCAAGTGAATCACTTTCAACTTGAACTCGATCGCTTTTTTCTGCTGCTTGCGTTCTGCCTTTCCAAGCCACCGTAAGACACAACTGATTAAATGCTCCAGATATTTATAATCGCTGATTAATTAATTGTTTTATCATTCGATTGCGTAAATGAGATGTTGTTTTTGCTGGATGTTGTGTTGTTCAACAAAAATACGTCGGATTTCGGTCGCAACCAACGCGAAATGCAAAATTTCGACGCGCCTTCGTCGAACATCTTGTCTTTTATCGACAATATTGGTCCGTTCGTTACTTTTGTTTAATACAAAATTAATTAAACGAAATTAAATTCCGAGTTTATTAACTGAAATATAAACAATTCTATATGGTCGTTTCAGATGCTGCACGTGTATTTGAATTGATTGAATCGTACATAAAGATTCTCAAGTAGAAATTTGTCTAGTATCTCGTGAGTTACTAGAGAATTTGTATATAAAATTTACAGTAACTCGCGAGTTACTTGAGAAATTTCTACTTGTGTTGTTACTTTAACAATGTAGATCATGATATTGACGTGACGAGGATCGTACACTGAGAAAAAAAATATAAAAAAGTTACTATCTATATGATAGTGTGCAAATATAGTGAATTTCATCAAACAAAATAGTCGAAAATCGTAATATATTGATTGAATTACTTTATTTCTGTTATATAAATTAATATATTTGCACACTTGTCCCCAAGTTATTATATAAGTATAGTAACTTTTATTATATTTTTTTTCTCAGTGTAATATTCAAATTTAAAATTTTGTCATAATATAAAGTTTATTTGAACGTTAATGTTTACAATCTAGATATTATATGAATTACGATCTTGATGGCTCTTCCAGCTACAATCTAACGTTATTAAAACTTACAATCGTAGATTGCAGGATTGGCGGTCTAAATTGTTATTTAACAATCTATTTCTCTGAGTGATAAGAACAAAATGCGCATCAGTGCGTTTGAGAGGGACCAGTCAGGTACCATAAAATGTTTTGTGTAATTTATGCATTTATTTATTAATTATTTATTGATTTATTATGCACGAAAAAAACCCGCAAACGAGACGCTCGTTACAAGAGCCCGTCTGGATTACGAAATCAGCTTGTAAATGTTGCGCGATGCTCCATTTTCAGGCAACTTGTTACAGTTGTATTTTTTACTCGCTCATTAGGCAGATAATACTAATGGTGTTCATTAAACGAATAAAAGGCAGCCATTTAGTGTTTATAAATATAATAACGAGGGTGGCTTATTATCGTGACGGAATATCGAATTGTAAACGCGTGATATATTTCTTCGCGCAAAAAGATTATGCAGGGCGATGACCTCGGGAGATGCGCGAGTCTGTCTGCCATCTGCAATGTTTCCAAATACTTTTCGACCGAGAATCAACAGGTTTTCTCGGTTTCGCGTCGTCGCTCAATCGCGGCCATTTTTTTGTTTGTATGAAAATTGCTAACGAATAAATCAAATTCCTCGGGCGAATTTTACGCGCGGCATTCGGCGATCCTTCAAATTGTCGATTGTTCGTTTTTGTTGTTTTTGTTGTTTTGTTCCCCAAACGGGCTCCAATTATTGACTGGACATTGCGCGGCGTCCATTTTTTTGTTTTGATATTTAACAAATGGTCTTTGTTTGAAAAGTCGCGATTACCACATCGCTGAACGGCATCGACCACGCACACGTTCTCCCCTTAAAACTTTCCATTGACGTTTGTTTCAGTAAACATATATCGGCCAAATAGTTCTTCGATAATTAATGCTCCATATAAAACGAAGCAATATAATACAGATGTTTACTCGGAATTTAGGGATAAGTTTCTTTCATTAACGACAACTCGACGGTAAACATTTAAGCAACTAATAGAACGTAAACAAAATTATATATATTAGTGCTTGGAACACCGGTCCGTGTATGTACGTATAATCTCAAAATAATTATAAATATTGTGTTGGATGAAATTATTTTGTCAACGAGCGTTAATTATTATACACTCGGACAAATTAAACGTAGAAAATGGCTTTTTATAACACTAATTTCGAAACATTAAAGTAAACATATAAAAATTACTGTTTTTTCTATAAAAAACTATAAAAATATAGTTTTTCATACCAAAGTTTCCTCCTATTTTGTAGTGTAACGCTTTTATAAACAGTAATTTTTAGAATTTTGTTTTAATGTCGTCAAATTAGTGTTATAAACACCAATTTTCTACGTTTAATTTTTCTGAGTGTACATATCTTTAATATGTACTAGGAGAATGCAAACGGCCTGTTTGGATAATTCGCGGCATATATTATTTTGCATCAATATTCTTTCGTTGTTTAATACTTTTATCAAAAAAATATAATCAACATTCGGTGGCAGATTCGGCTTTGTTACATAATAAATGTATATAAAAAGTTAAGATGACAATGTTTGCGTTGTTTTAAAATTCATTTTTTTCTGAAGTTATGTTTCACGAAATTTGACGATCAAAAAATGTATTGAAATTTGACGACGCGTATTAAAATTATTGATTGAATTGCATAATCTTATTCCGTGGTGCGTGTATCAAAGGGTATATCGGTTAAACACAATTAATTTAATACAAATAATTAACAAACCACGTCTTTACCTCATTCAGATTAGAAACGATAACAAATATACACTATTAGTCATCTATATCTGAATGCTTACAAATTGTAATCAGTATTCATATTATTTAAGAAATGTGTTATTTTAAGGCTTATGAATTGATTTACACGAATGACGTAATTTTGCTCTTTAATAAGTTTGCAATTACGTCAGAATAATTACAACTATAATTGTTAGATCTTATAAGGCTTGTATACATTGTTAATTTCTATAATCTCCAAATCGAAAACTGACTTTCTATCTACACATTCAGGCGAGAGATGTTTACATCGTACTAAAAATATATATGTTAAAACAATACGTTCCTTCGAGTTGGCGCGAGAGTCTCCGAATTCGAGAATCCGTATGTAAAAAAGCTTTATATAAATTATTAGATTCCGTTCGTCGAAAGATTGTTAATGATCGATGACGGAATTTTAATGGTATACCTTTATATCAACAGAAATTAAGAGAGGAATATAATAAGATGAATTTATAACAGTCAAATTGACCGTTGGGTTCTTTTAATGTTATTATAAATGTTCACTGTTTTATTTCTGTTCGCTCTTATAGTCTTTTAATAAGTGTATTATTAAATGTTTAAATAAATTTATACTAAATGAGTATATATAGAATATATGTGATAAATAATAATAACGTAAAAATAGACTCGACCTAAACGAAAATAAATATTCGATTCATTAAATAGCCGATTTTTAATTTAAAAATTGTGTTTTTTAACTTAACGTTGAATATAATTTATTACAAATAAAATGGTTATAATTTTGTAAACTGTTATAAAAATAATGCATACGCAAAATCGTAATTCTAATTCAAGAACATGACTTCGATTTATGGTATGCGTCGTTTTAAACATTTAAAAATAAAGAATTTGTTTCTCGAAATAAAATAAATAAAATGCTTTCAAAGCTAATTGAAAGTGATATTCAAACGTTTGAAATCAAATTTTACGGACAAAATTTGAAATAACGGTTTTCCGCAATTTCCCGAACACCGCGTCTGGCGAGTTTTAATTTTAGAAGTATAATTACTTAACTAACGAAAACAAAGAATCCGAGATTTATTATTCAAAATATAATCTTATAATGAACAAAAAAATGCATTTAATTACTTAATTTTATGCGATTGCATTTCGTTTTATCTTTTTCTAACCGCGCCGCTTATTAAGAACATTGATATCCGGAATTTTAATTAATTTAATGTCGACGCTTCAGGAAGGCATTACAATACAAGTACAAAGCGACCTCGCGGTATTAAAACGTCAATTAAATGAAATGTTCAAATTTCTTCGAATCATCTGAAAAGTAATAACTGGATATGGAAGCAGGTTGTGACGTATAGTTTAATGAACTTGCATGTACAGCTGGTACGCGGTAAAAAACGTGATAAAAATGACCGTGCGTAAACTGTTAAAGGCGCGACAGTGGTTTTACGTTAAAATAATTGCAATGTACATTGGTATAAAAATGCTATCCCACGTCAGATGGGGAGCAAAAAAATTGCCGACATGTACATATTCATTAACGCACGGCATACACGTGTTTATATAAATAACAAATAGCGTAAGGCTGAAATTGAAATTTCGTCGCTTTTATGCGAGCACGAGTTCCCCGTCAAGCCGGTCGACTGGTTTTGATTCGCGGATCAATGGGAATTTAATTAAAGTCCATCATTTAAAATGTTTATCGACAGCGTGCGTGCGGTTCACGCAACCAACAAACTCACGTTTTTCGTATTAATTATGATGGCCATATACGAAAGTTCAAGGCCACTACAATAACTCATCGCTGCAATTATGTAATAATGAATTCGCAGATGAGCAATTGGCAGAAGACAAATAGGATAATCCAATCGGCGGATTAGCACGCCTTGACTGTTTATTTAATGGACTTTCGTTAATTCTGTCTTTGCTCGATAACGGCTTATCGATTACCACGATTCTTCGCGTTGTTCTTAAAGATACAATCATAATTATTGTTATCATTGCAATCCTGTTTTCCATCAACGCTCGGTTCAATTCTTTGCTTCTGTTTCTTCTCTTCTTTATTTGGTTTTGTTTTTTTGTTTGTTTGTTTGTTTTTTTTTTTTGTTTGTTTTGATTTGATTTTTCACTTCAGACGTATACGTGTAGAGTTGGATAAACAAAATCCTGTGGTCGGAATAACTGTATGTAAGTAGTATATATATACACGCGTGTAAGTGTGATGCGGTTTTTAGAATGGCGATGCTGCCTCTGGCGAAATGGCAATACGATATCTATAACATATACAGATACATGCACTCTACTTTGTGCACGTTGCATTATACCGAGGTGCATTATATCGGACGGATGATGTTGATTAGCGGTGCAAATCGTTTTTCTGCCGATTTAGTTCGTTTTTGCGCAACGCTTTTTCTCCGATTAACTTTACGTTTGGCGTCGTTTTAACCGAACCGTTTGAATATCCGAACGTTGATACGCAAAACGCTTTTAAGCTTTAATCACTCGATTCGTTTAGGGCGCGCGCGCTATTTTGGGGTCCGCGACGGTGCAATGAAATAAATCGAAAATAAAAGTATGAATAATATACCCGTAATAGGATGAGAATTAAATTCGCTTTATATTTACTGTGCGCATTATCAAGCTCCAAATTTTGTAAGCATAACGTTATATTGCCTGCAGTTAAAACGTTGCGTTTTAATTAAAGTTTCTTTATTGTTTCGAAATCATATTTTAAATTACCGTTATTTGTTAGCGTTGTATTAAATGGGATATAACAAAATGATACGCGTATTCGTGTATACGCACATTCGTTATTTAATACGATCTTAATATGTTTGAGAAATTGTAATTACTGTAATGACGTGTTATATTTAACGAGAAAGAAGCGAGTTAATTTCTAACATCATTGTACGTGCATTTATTTGTCTATTATTTACGTTCCATTATTTAGCCCAATTAAGTGCACCGAGTGCGAATGTAATTGATTCCACTTTAAACGAAGCGTCTTTAATTTCGGCGCAAATTGTAATTTGTAATTGAATTATTATCGGAATTATTATTTTTACAGAATCAAAGAAAAGCGATCGTAAAGAGAGCATATTTAATGATTAACGTATAAAACTGCGTTGAAACGTGTAATATTTTTTTAAGCATAAAATTCATACGGAAATCAATTGAGCCGTAAAGTTTCACGCAATACACGTCAGATATATGTATTTACATACATACACATATATATATTTGAATTGAATTTTATCGATTTTTATTGTAAATGCACGCGATGTCAAACGAAACGACATCTGACAAATAAAATTAAATTCAACAATAAAACGATGTAATCTTCTTTTGCTATTCCAATAGCAAGAAGTTCGGCTTCCATTTAATCCTCGCAACACAAATTTGAACCTTTAAGAGTTACAATCAACGCAAATGCAAAAACAACCGCAAACGATCAATTTGATATATCAAATTTCAATGTTGATTCGCAAACAGCGCGCGATTGCTTTTGCTATTTATTGCTCGAAATTTCATTCGCAAACATCAACTTGAAATTTGAAGCAGGTACTGAAATTTGGAGCCGACAATTAAAACGCTTGCCAACGCGCGGTATATTTATTTTTACCCATCCGCACTGTTAAAAAAGAGTGTCTTAGATGTCACGATTTTAAGACACAATGTGACTTATTTAAGTCACTAGCTGTCTTAATACAAAATATTGTTCGTTAGATTAAGACACTTAGGCGTCTTAATTAAGTCGCTTTGTGTCTTAAGTAAGACGCGTGAATTATATATTTTCTAACAGTGCGGCCTACGGTGATTTGAATTTCAACTTTTTGATAATATTTTGAACATCGCGAAACGCGAATCCATCGTAAGCGACATCGAACCGCGAAAACACTTCGTCTGCGCGAATTAAAGCGCGAGGTTGGACTGGTTTTCGCGACGGAATTGCGCGCAATTGGAACCCTCGAAAACGGTGAATCGACGCGCAGCAGAAGTTAAATTTGCACGTGGAATGAACGTGACGACGAAGTCCATGAATGATGAGATGCTCGGGGTGATTTTGCATAATATGAGTTCGATAGTTTGTGGCCTGGGAGTATGGGCATGCGAGAGTGCATCGAAACAAATAACGGCAACAATCACGATGACAACAAAAATGACCGTATCCAGGGGACCGTGGTGTCGAGCGACTTTTAATGCCACTTAAATCAAATGTCTAGACACAAAGATGGCGCGACGATGGCGGTGATTGGACTTGATGAAACGTCAAATTCGATAGAAAATTGTGTTCAATTTGATTGGTTGTGAAAAATACAAAAATAAGAAAAAAAAAAAAAAAAAAAACAGGAAAAAAAAGAAAAAAATTAAGAAAAAAAGGGCCCCGTCCACAGGGCCCCCGAAGAGGTAGAAGCGGTCGCGCAAACACATTTAAACAACGCCACAAAATACGTAGCTTAACATAGCCCGTTATCCATTATTCCAGCAACCAGCGTAGCACACGTAATCAGCAATTCTACACTAATTAAACTGTACACTCGTCAACAGCAGACAGTAACTTATGAGTAGTACTGACAACACTAGA